>MNCI01026285.1:525110-536561 GCA_015680685.1 Gnetum montanum | reverse complement strand
AGCCTTGGACCAGTTAGAGCAAGTACTAAAGTGGTGTGTAGAAACCAAAATTAAGGCTCAACTAGCAAAAAATCCATTTAATGGTCCAAAAAGGCATCATATTAGGGCATAAGATTTTGCAAACAGGGATAGAGGTAGACCCCAAAAAGATTAAAATCATCCAAGGAATCACTTGGCAACCTAAAACTGTAAAAGATATCCAGTCATTCCTTGGACACACTAGCTACTACAAATGTTTTATTGAGAACTTTTCAAAGGTTGAAAAACCATTGGTTGAACTAATTAAAAAGGACATACCTTTCGAATGGACCAGGGAATGTGAACTAGCTTTCCAAAATTTAAAATAGAAGCTTGTATAAACACCCATTCTACAAGCTCCTGACTAGTCCAAACCATTCCACATAATGACTGATGCATCCAACTATGCTTTAGGGGCTATACTTACATAGTTAGATGACCAAAAATGTCCTTATTACATCCACTGTGCAAGTAGGAGTATTGTTGGTGCACAACTTAACTACACCACAATAGAGAAAGAATTAATGGCTGTAGTGTTTTCACTAGAAAAATTTAGGCACTATGTCTTGGGCTATAAGGTATTCATGCACATGGATCATAGTGCAATAAGGTTCCTAATGAATAAACCAATGGTGAACCCTTGCATCATACGATGGCTCATAATCTTACAAGAGTTTGATCTTACAATGATTGATCATAAAGGCACTGAGAATGTAGTTGCTGATCATTTATCTCAGTTGCGATGGGACAACAAAGAGGATGAATATCCACTCTTTGATCATTTCCCTGATGAACTCCTCTTTGAAGGTGTAGTAACTAATCAATTGACCTTGGAGACAAACTGGTATAATAGTATTCTCACCTATCTCCCTACACAACAAACACCACAAGGGTTAGACATTAAAAAGAAACAATAATTTATTACTAAGCCAAGTATTTTATGGAGATCAATGGGCAACTTTATAAAGTATGTCCCGAGGGCTTGGTCCAATGGTGTGTTTCTGAGTTGGATCAATTATGAGTTCTCCAAAATGCTCATGAGGGTCCTTGTGGGGGTCATTATGCTGGGAGATGAATAGCCATTAAAATCTTGCTTGCAGGATATTATTGGCCTACATTATTCTAGGACATCCATCATTTCATCTAATCTTGTGAGCGATGTCAATGTGATGGGAGAATGACTGCTAGAATATAGGGTTTGCAACAATGGGTTCAACCTTTAGAACCCTTCTATATTTGGGGAATTGATTTTATGGGGCCTATTACACCAATATCCAATGGAAAAGCCTACATTGTTGTTGCCATTAACTACTTCACAAAATGGGCAGATGTAGCCACCATTAAGGATTATACATCATCTATAGTTGCATGATTTGTTTAACAACAAGTTGTAAATAGGTTTGATGTGCTTCATGCACTTATTTTAGACAATGGTACACACTTCATAGGTGTGAATTTTTAAAAATTAATGCAACCCTCAAGAGAAAATTCTTAGTAGGTCACCATACAACCATACAAGCCTCAAGCAACCCTCAAGAAAAAATTAATGTAACCCTCAAGAAAAAATTTACTACACCATACAACCCTCAAGAAAATGGTCAAGCTGAGGTCACCAATAGGGATATTACAAAGATATTGAGAAGAACTATTAGCAAGTATAGGAGAGATTGGATCACCAAACTGAATGATGCTCTTTGGGCATACTGCTCCTCATGGAAACTCCCTATAGGCTACTCTCCCTATGAGTTAGTGTATAGTAAACTTCCAATGCTCCCTATTCAAGTAGAAATTCATACACTATCCATGACATGTAATCTTAACCTTGACCTTGATCTAGCACAAAAAGAATGGCTAATGAACCTTAACTTGCTAGATGAGAATCAACTAGTCACCCTGTCATCTAACAAATTGCACAAGGCTTTTAATAAACAATGTCATGATCTAAGGATTAGAATAGTTAAATATCAACTAGGAGATAAGGTTCTCTATAGGAATTCCACACATGTGCCACAACAAAATAAATTTCAAAAAATGTGAGAAGGACCTTATATCATTCATGAAAATTTTCCTTTAGGAGCCATGATGATTTACAAACCTGAGAGCTTGGACAAGAAACTATTGGTCAACGTCCAACAAACCAAACCTTTCCATGAGCCTAGGATAGCCAGTACCAATGCTACCTCTGTTGGTGGACAACCTTGCTCCCTATTTTGGATTGCCTCCTACCACCTCAGTCATGGGGGAGATGGCCACTAATGCTAACCATTCAAAGGTCTCAGTTCCTTTTGTATTTTTGTTTTACACATTTTTTCATATCTACTTATTTTTTATTTTACACCATCATTACCATTTTTACTATTTATTTTTTTGACTTACTTTCATTCATCATATAATAAGTGCTCATGATGGTGGATTGTACTATAATAATGTTGATTGCTAATGTTTGGTTTTTACCTTTGATTTTCAATGTTGATATTAAGATATGGTTCTTTTTATAAAATAGGAAATGTGTCCACATCACCCATTCATCCATTCAACTCTATGGTATCCCTTGGTTTTGAAACTATACTATCCATTTTTTAAAAATAAACTTATTAATGAATTGGTGGCTTGGTATTCTTCAAACCGAGGAAGGACTCAATGGTTGAAAAGGGTGTGACTTTATGGGGATTCGATGCACATGTGCTAGCTATTCTCTTGGGTACTTGGATGCTTTTCATGGGTTTTTTTCCATTCTACCATTGATCAAATATCAGGAATCTAAGTGAATAAAAATAATTCTTTGCATGGTGTGGTTCTCACATGAAAAAAAACTAGTGAGAATTCAAAGCATACCCCTTAGACATAATAAAGAAATATGGGCTACAAGCACTAGTTATGACACTGGAAAGACATGTTACCCATGCCTGAAGGTTCCCTTTAACTAAGACCCTTTCTTGCTTCCTCCTTCTCTATCTTTCTCTCTTTGGAATGGTGGTGACTCTTTAGGGAAGCATTCTTGTTTCTTCAAGAGGATTGATTGGTCAAGTGTATTGCTTTTAGGTCACTTAATGTGGTTGGTTTTAGTCTAGCTTTGGAATGAGTTCTACTTAGTTCCCTAAACCATAAAATACACAAGGGACTTTACACAACCTTGCTCTTGGGATTCCATTTCATTTTCTACTCTCCATCTTTCATCCCATTTTCCACCTCATTGATAGTTTTATGATTAGTCTATATTTTGGTTGATACATTGTTTTTCCTCGGTAAATTTTTGTGGGTAAGTCTTTAACCATTGTTTCCATATGTCATACCTAGAGCCTATGGAATCTTTAGTTTGGGGGTTTGTCAGGGCATAAAATGCATGAGACTATTTTGGGGAGGACCCATTGACATTCATTTATGGTGCAATTGTTAAATTCTTCTCCTTAAACATTTCTTGAAATTAGAAATTTCTCATTTCATCCCCATCCATGACATTCATTTTATTGGCATCGTTGTTGTTATTTTTCCCATTTTTCTTGTTCCATATACTTTTCCATCCTATTGCTACTAGAGGTTCGCTCTTAGTCCTCGAGACCTTGTAACAAACTTTTCCATTCTACTACATGTATCACCCTTACACCTTGGGTAGTTATTAGTGATAAACCTCTAACCCAGTTTCTACCATAACCACAACTTAGCCAATGCACTTTATATTGAGGCAAGGTATCAACTACATTGTGGCTTACCTATCCTTGCTCATTCATGACTATGTTGTATGTGTAGATGGTGATTACATGAATAATGGACTAGGATAGGAGGAAGCACTTGAGATGGACCATTCACACTGGGAACAAGTTTGGTCGCATGGCTATGGATAAACAATGGAAGGTGCAATCGCAACGTCGGCAACAACGTGCCTCATTTTCTTTTCTCTCTCTTCAAGCTATCATATGAGGGTCTGGATGTCATCTATGTATAGTGTTCACCACAAAGGGCATGAACACCAATGTTGTAATATGTTTGTCAATCAATTTATTGGGCACTTTGAATATGTTATTCCCTGTTGCTATTAGTTCTCATACAGTCAATAATCCCATACCTTCCCAATATTTTGTAAAGAACTTGAGGACGAGTTTTTATTTAGTCATGGGGGTATGATGAGCTGAAATATTGGGTATGTGATATCGCATCTATGATATTGGGACCTTCCAAGTGATATCAGGCATCTGATGTCTGGTTGCCTATAAATAAGAGGTGGACGCACTTGGTTTGGGTAGTTTTTGTTGAGTAGTTTGTTAATTAGTCTTAGCCCCTCACTCAAACTTTTGTCTTTTCTTTTTCTCAGAGTTAGAATTATTTCTACGTGCCCACAATAGGAGTTAGAAAGTGAACGAATCCTCATTCGAGCGTTGTGTACTTAAGCACACCTTGTGTACGGCAATAAAGATGAACTTTGTGATAACTTTGCAGCATCTAGAACAGATTAATTAATGTTAATTGTAGTTATTTAATGCTTTACTTAGTTAATTAATGTTTTCTCTCTCACCCTATAACTCTCATAAGTAATCACATTCAGTACGATTACTTCGAGCATGTGGGTAATGCTTGGTAATCCAGTAACGATTATTGTTTGGTAATCCCAGCAATGTTGCACTGGTTTAGGATGTGTACGGCAAGTGAGAATAGATGTTGGTGTTAGGACTAGTTAAAGCATAGTTGAATAGTTAAATTAAATTAGTTACTTAGTAATCTCTCTCCTCCCTTTGCAGCACTAGGCCATAAAACATAAAAATATATAAAAATCATATACCTCAAGTTTACTTAACCATACAATTGTGCTATACAAGTAAGCTTGGGAAGACAACGATTGACTAACCCATCCTTGTTCCACAAAATTGCATAAGAACTTAGTCCTTGAAATTCAACTAGATCATGTGTGGACGGTTGTATTTGTATGGTTGAGTGTAGGGATACCTCGTTGCTCATCAACTTACCTTGAGATTCTTCTTTTTCCAAGTTATCAACTTCTTGAAGTGTGTAGATTTTGGTTTCAAAAGCTTTTATTTTAACAACTTTGTTCTTGCCATTTGAAGTAATTTTTCATTCATTAAAGGTTCACCATATACATAGATTTGATTTGGATCTCCTTTCCAAGGTAGTGACATAGGTGAGTAATCTGTTGATATGTAACTTGAAAAATTCTTACTCCAACTTCTGCTCAACAAAAGATTATATGAGTCTAGTATATCTACCACTTGAATAGTTACTCTACTTTTGATATGTGGTTTAGAAAAAATTTCTAATAGAACATTGGGTAGTTGATCCACAATCTTTACTCTAATTTTTTCCACTTGAAAAATCTTCTTATTTGATTTTTTAGGAGTCAAACCAAGTTTCTTGCATATGGATAACAACATAATAGTAGATATAGCTATAGAATCAACTAAAAAATTGTTAAGATACTTTTCATTTAACTTCATTGTCAAAAGAAAAGGAGGAGATTCCTTATTAGGAGTACAATCATAGCTAATTTTTATTTTCTTGTCATTATTAGACACATAGCTTAACTCTAACTCTTCAACTCTCCTTTTGTCATTAATAAACACTAAAGAATTTTTCTACTAATCTCCTATTTGTAATAATTGATATATGTTGATATTTTCCTTGACATGTTTGAGATATTTAATTAAATCATATTCTTCATCTCCATAAAAGCCTAGTTTCTTCATCTATTTATTTTAAGATTGATTTTGAGTACTTTGCTCTCCTTGATCTTCTTTAATTTTATTCTTCTCTCTTCTACTTAGTTCAAAAACCTTTCTCTTAGTAGGTGGATCAAAAATAAGATTCAAAGGTTCGGAAGTAAATATTTATTTTGATATTAGATCATATCTATTTTCTTCATTGTTATTACACTCTTCATCTAATGATGTATCCTCTTCAAAACGTGACAAAGAAGTGGTATCACTAGATCTATTATTGGAAGAGTTGCTTACATAATGAACACTAGATAACTCATTATTTGATTCAATATCAAGGAATTTTGACATAATAACATCACTTTCATCCTCATCTTTTACTAACTTAGTATCTTTATGCTTATGTTTTCTGTTTTTCCTTTCTTCTTTGATTTCAAATTTTGCCAGAGATTTCTCTAATTTAGCCACCTTGTTGGAAAAGTCTCTCATTAACTATCCTTTTTTAGATTCTCTGCTTTCACACTCTTGTTCTTTCTTAACACGAGATGGTCCTAGTAATGCTTTAAGTTGAGCAAAATCTTGTACAAGAATCATCATTTTCTCTTCTCTTTTTGGAGTTGTGATAATCTCTTCATGGTTTAAGTTGAGTTATTTCTCTAACTATATAGCTTCACTAAAGTAATCATTCAATGTTAGCAAGTTTGGAGCTCTCCTTAACCAAATTGAAATATTGGGATTCATAGCCTTAATATAAGTATCTTTAAACACTTCATTTGATGGTCTATATTGTCTTTGAAAATGCGCATAAATTCATTAAAAATTGATGTCAAAATCTCTAATTAACTCTTTAACTCCTTACTTGGCTTATACTAGTCCATACTATAGTTTTTGTTGATCTAATTGATTTTCAAATTTTGCAAAGAAAAAAATTTTCATATCATCCCAACTTGTGATACTATTACTTGCAAAGTTTGAATACCAAATTTGAGCAATATCCTTTAAATTTTTTTCAAAGAATCCACAAGCTTCATCTTCTTGTTGAACATTTGCATGAGCCAAAGCTAACTCAAACATGTGAATATATTCTTTAGCTAAATAAGCTTTTCCAAGAATAAAAGGCTTAGAAAAATATTTATAAACTACCTTAGGAATATCATTTTAGTTTTGAAATTTTAGTGGTGTAAGTCTTTGTCAAGGATTTTCCATCCTATTATGACTTCTTTTGATCATTGAACTGTTATATTTATTTTATCTTCTTTTATAGACTAATAAACTAGACAAAAGGGGTGATCTTCTTATCTATTTGATCTTTACTCCACTACTTAATTCAAACTCAAAAACCTTATTTTGTTTTTCTTCTAATAAGTAATTACTCTTATAATCAAGAATTTCTTTATAACCTTTGAAATTTTCCAAACTAACAATTTATTTAATCATGAAATGAAAATAGTATATAATTTCTAAGCCCTAATAACAATAAAGAATTGTTGGTGTGCTAGCGCTATGAAGCTTATGAACGAAGAGGACTAATTTTTAACCCTCCTTCTAGTACCAAAAGAATTGTTGGTGACTATTTGGGATCAAACTGCCAATGTTGGATAGCCTCAGTGTCTCATGATTGAGGGTCATAGGATCAAAGGTGTTTTCAAATAGGATTTAGGTGCTTACTAGTCTTTGGGAACACCAAGGTCTAGATACCTCCAAATAAACTTAATAGTTATGAAACATACTAGATGTGAGTATGTGTTTGCTATTGTGAATGTTGAAATGGTTATGTTGTGTATAAAAATGTAATTGACTAACATAAATGAGATTTAGAAAACTTTGTCATATACGGTAAGTTGTTGAAAGTTCCTATTTTTCCAATCACTTAGTCTATACAATCCCTATAATATGTTACTTATAATAAATAAAATTTTGCAAAAAACATTTGAGAAATTTTTTTTCATACTCCTAATTTCCCTTAGAGAAAAAATTTCACAAGAAAACTAGAAATAGAGTGAGATTTAATAGATTTAGAAAGAGAAAAGAAAAGAAAGTAGATTTGTGTGAAATCTCAAATATTTGAGCAAGATAAATTGACACGAGGAAACACTTCACAATAAAGTTATTTCTAATTCAATAACTACAAATTGTTCAAACCTTATGAGCTCAACAAACAATTTCATTAAAAAAATATTATTATACTACCAAAAATCACTGCATAAACAACAAAGTATGAGTCTCTATTTTGGCTAGTTAATAGTTGTCAAAGCTTGTATTCAACAAAGCTTTCAAAAATTTGACAATTTTAGGATTATAATACCAAGGTAGTATGCTTTAAAATAAAAAAGCTATTTTAGTAATCTCAAAATACCAAAGATTTTCCAAGATTCTTTACTCTCAAAATAGGCAATTTTGTTAAGACATTACTATTAAATAGCTCTTTCGACTTTTCAACAACATAAGGTCTTCTATGGAAAATCTTAATAGGATTCTAATATTGCACAAAAATAGAGCTACAAAAGGTAACCTAGGAAAAAATCCAAAATTTAAATGCCAACCATAATATTATCTAAACCATTAGCTAAGTAACTAAAACAAAATGTGAAGAAATGAACTCACTAGATTAAGAAAAAATAGTTGAATTGATGTCTTTGGTAAGCCATCTTACTAGTAATCTTTAATTCCTTTTTCCAAAATTGTTTCTCAAATTTTACCTTTGAAGGTTCTTTTATAGTGACCTTAAGGCAGTTATAATAATTATGAGGAGGTAAGGGCCTTAAAAATATCTTAGGAATATAAATTTATAACTACCTTAGGAGTTAAAAATTTCATGGGAATTATGAAAAATTTAAGCTATGGTTGCAAAGTGTTTCCTTGGTAATAAATATCATAAAATTCACCATAGGAAGTTACAAAAAATTAGAGAGATATATGCCACAATTGATAAGTATCCTTTTAAATGTACACATTTAAGAAATCTAGTTAGGTATTCTATACATCCTCTATGTGAAAATTAACTTAGGCTAAATATAACACATAGACTTTGACATATGTACATGTATTATCTTTTCAAAATTATATCATAACTAATGAACACCATAATATAAGTAATGTTTTTAATAATGCTTAATCCAAACTTTCTTATTAGAAAATGTAACTCAATTTTTCTGGTGTTGTTTAGACACAAGGGTTTGTTGTTGTTGTGTTGCCACTACCTGACTACCCTCATTGCTGCATTGCTCATTGGCATGTAACCAATGCAAGAATGATGTCACCATGATGAGTAGTGATGAGTGGCAAGGTACCCATACACTTAACCATACAAAACAAGTGTAGCAAGCGTGATCTGATTGAACTCCATAGACTAAGTGCCTACACGTCCCATGGAACACTTTGGGTTAATCATTCGTTGTCTTTCCAGACTTACTTGTAGTTTTCACAGTGTATGGTTAAGTAAGTCAAAGGTATATGATTTTTATAGTCTTTTATGTTTTATGTCCTATGCTATCAAGGTGAAGGGTTGAAAAAACTAACTAACTCTAACTAATGAACTAAGTCTAAATTACCTAGTGTCAGCATCTGTTCCCACTTACCATACTCACCTTGAACTGATGCAACCAGAGCTACCAAATGCTAATCATTGCTAGGATCACCACGCGTAACGCACGTGCTCGAAGTGGTTGTACTGAGGCACTTAACTATGAGTAAAGGATTGAGAAAGCTAATCTAGCCTAAGTGCGATGAGCAGCCAATTCCTTAACTAATCGTACACATCCTTGTGCACGACTACCACTGGGATTACCAAGCGCAGATCCTAGATATGCCATTGGGTTACTAAGTAGTCACACTTAGATGCTCATAATCAAGTCATACTCATACCGTGTTGCGATGAGCAGCTAATTGCTTGACTATCCGTACACATCCTTAGATGCTCGTAATCAAGTCGTACTCATTTCGCATTCTAGGAGTTTAAGGGTGAGAGAGAGAAAGAAATAAATAACATTAAAATAAAATCCTATTCCATGCACTGCAAGGTTTATCCAAGAAGTTCATCTTTATTGCCGTACACAACTTATGTTCAGGTACAATGTTGCTCAAATAAAGATCCATTCACTTTAGGACTCCTACTGCGGGCACATGGAAAATATTCTATCTCTGGAGTGATAAATTTGCCAGAGTTTCCCTACTTCTAGCCCAGGATGAGGAAACAAGGAAAATCCATCTCTTATTTATAGAGTTGGTGGTGGACCGTGATATCACATACGCGATATCACAAGGGACAACGCGATATCATGTACGCGATATTGCATGGGATGCGATATCGCGTCTCATCATACCCCCATGACTGAATGAAAACTCGTCCTTGAGTTCCTTACAATAATATTGGGAAGGTATGGGATTATTAAGGGTAATGAAACTAATGGGATGACATGTGAACGGATCATCATTACAAGACTTGACAAAATTGTTGTTCATGACAACAAGGGTGAACACCTTATTACATTGACATTAGGCCTTAGTTGGCAGCTGAGAAAGAGAGAGAGAAAGAAGTGTTACTACTGCCAACGCTAAGATTGCACCTTCCATTGTCCATCGGTAAGTGCACCATCGATCTTGCTCCTTGCATAACTACTTCCACTGCTGCTCCATTCCAAGTGTTCCCTCTAGATCCAGTTCATTGTGGCATGATTGCCATTTGCACATACAACACAATCTTATATTAGCAAGGGTAAATGAATCATCATGTAATTGATACCTTGCTGTGGTGAAATTTTATTGGCTAGGTTGTGGTATGACTGATATGGATCGGAAGATATATTGATGATGACTACCGAAGGTGTAGGGGTTAGAAGGAAAATCAAAAAATTCAGGGCTAGGAGAAAATCGAAAAATCAGGCCCTATACCCCCATGACTAATCGTGAACCTCCGATAGTGGTAGAATGGAGAAAGGAAAGGAATAAGAAAGATAGATAAAAAGGGACAACTATAGCATTGGGAAAATGGATGTCAAGATGGTAATGAAAAAAATGAAATTAATTGCAAAAATATTAGGGAAAAGAAGTTAACTTGGTGCACCAAATAGGAATGTTAGTGGGTCCTCCCCAAAGTAGGCTCATGCCCTTTAGTGCCCTGACAAAGCCACATTCAAAGAGTCTATAGGCTCTGGGAATGTCATTTGGAACAAGAGTTAAAGTCTTAACTACAAGAATTTACCAAAAAGAAAACAATGCATCAACCAAAATATATACACTAATGATACAACTGACAATGAGGTGAACAATGGATAGAAGGATGGAGAGAATAGAATGGAACAAAATGTCAAGAACAAGGTGTTGTATAACCCCTTGTGTAGTTCATGATTAATGTGACTTAGCAAATCCCATTTCAAGTCTGGCCTCAAACCAACCATATCTAGTGACTTTGCATCAATGCATTCGGCTAAACCATCCACTTGGATAACAAGGATGCCTTCCCCAAGAGTCACCACCATTCCGACGAAACAAAGGAGAGAATGAGAAGAGAGAAGGGCCTTAGTTAGAAGGACACTTTTGGTTCCATAACTAGTGCTTGTAGCCCAAGTTTATTTCGTCTAAGGGGTGGGCATGCAAAGACTTTTTATTTTTATTGTCTCAGCTTCCGATAATTGGGATAACATCGGAACAGCAAGAAAACTCAAAAAGAAAACATCCAAGCACCCAAGAGAATGACCAACACAAAAGCATAAAGTTCCTTTGAAGTCACATCCATTTCAATCCTTGAGTCCTTCCTTAGTTTGAGAAATAC
>MNCI01026285.1:502621-525062 GCA_015680685.1 Gnetum montanum | reverse complement strand
ACGCACACAAAATGGAAAAGTATAATGATGTTGTAAAACAAAAATAAGAAAAGTTAAAGAAAGTTGTAAAACAAAAACTTGTAAGACAAAAATGTGTAAAACAAAAACATGGAAAACAAAAACTTGTAAAACAAAAACTAAAAAGAACTGAGGGCCCCATATGATTAGCATAGGTGGCCATCTCCCCCATGACTGAGTTGTAAGGGAGAAATTTGAAATAATGAACATCTATTGAAATTTCGTAGAAGTGCCCAACTCCTCCCAATTGATGATCTTAGGTTGAGTGGTGGGAGTTGGTGACGCTCATATTCTAACGTTTCTATGCCTTCATTATTGGCATGGTTTATCTCCTCAGTTCTTTCCAGGCATATTTGTTTGCTCTTTTGAGTAGCTGTCAACCACGGGGTGTCTGCTACTTGTTGTGTGGTTGCTACATACAGGCATCTTTGTTTCAAAGTTTCAAGGGCACACCTGTTGCATGGAGGCATTTCCTCCATGTCATCACTCGATGAATCACTGTATGTGATGCATGGAACTTTCCTCTTCTCAATATTTCTATAAATATTTATCTTAGAGATTTCCAAGGAAAGATCATGGATCCTAAGGCATGCATCTACTGTATGAAGCCATGCCCTTTCCATTATAATTGGGAAGTCCCCTTCATTGCTGTTGACTTCAATCACCAGAAAATCAGCTGGGTAAGACCAACCACACATAGTGGTAACGATGTCCTCTACCAATCCCAAGGGAATGGTGATAGACTGGTCTGCCAGCTCTAGTTGAATGTTGCTCTTCTTAAGCTGTGGCAGGTTCTAGGCATGATACATCTCTTGTGAAATTAAGTTGACTTCGAAACTTGAGTCAAGAAGATCCCTATGTGGTTCATTTTCGGTAACTTGAAGGTAGATTAAGGGATTTCCAGGATTAGTTAGTTTCCTGGGAAGGTGGCCTACCTTGATCCAGTCAGTTACGATATGTGTTAACATAACTATATGCATTAGGATCTGATGTTGAACTGAAGGGTGCTCCGAAGTGTTAGATGCTGGAGGAGTGTACATGGGCTCAACTGCTTGTTGTTGCAAGAGTTTGTTTGGGCTTTTGGCTCTGAAGAAGTATCTTCTCTTTTTACAGTTGTCAGAACCAGTAGCAGGTTGAATATTTACAACTCTTGCAGCGTGATGTTGCTGCGGTTGAGGAGGAATTTCCCCTTGCATTGTTGGAGTAGGAGGTGTTATGGGAACTACTTGTGGAAGAGGTGCGGATGGATTTGGAGGATGGTGTGGGTATGGAGTGTCTCCCATAGGAAAAGTCCTTCTGAAGTACTCCCGAACTTGGTAGTGATGGTGGGGAGTTGTGTGACTCATAGAGTTGAAACACCCTAAAAAATGCAAGGTCAACCTAGCCTCACCAGGCTCTTGTAGTCCGCACAGCACTATGGTAGTTCATCAGAAGAAGAATGTTATGAGTCCAGGTCATCCAGTTTGGAAAATTTTCTACTTTGAGCATGGACAGGTCCTGTACCATCCTACCTACCCATCAAAGTAGCCTAAATAGTCGATAGCCTACTTAGAAATGGTGTGCAGAATCAGCGGTATCATCCTGGGTGCACAAGAAATAGTTTGGCAAGTTTTCTAAGTCACAAAGCCTACTACGCTATGCTATGCTATGTAGCATAGTAAGCTTCAAAAAACAATGGCGGAATGAAGTGCTACGCTACACAATGTCACACAGCGTAGCATAGCAACGACTTCACTACCCACTCCCCTTGCCCAACTTCGAGTTCTGCAGAGATGTCTCTTTTCATCAGGAAGTGGCGAACCATGTCTACTGCTATGCTACACTGAGCTACATGGTGCAGCAAGGTGTAGCAATCCTACGGAAGGGACAAAAGGCAATTCGAAAGGTAAAATTAGAAAAGTTCACAAAATTGGCATCGTAGGAGAATGGGTTGCGAATTAGCAAAACTATCACAATTAAGGCTAGTTGCTATGCTACGCTATGCTACATAGCGTAGCAAGTACATGACATATGGTAGGACGTGCGGCAAGATGCTACACCATGGCAAGTAAGCCACATCGCAAAGCACAACATGGCATACTGGTGGTTGTGCAACATCAATGCACTCCATCCAATCAGACCATTGGCACATGTCTCTAGACACTGATAGCGCAGTTGCAATGTAGTAGGATCGTAGTTATTGCATGGAAGGATGGCATCGCAATAGTCTTGTAAGCCCAACTATCACAGATGGCTCGAGTAATGGCAGTCAGGTAACACAAGTCTATGGCATGTAGCATTCAAACTGCCCCTTTTCTTACCTTCAGCCCTATAGATATCTCGACAAACAACATACAATCGGTCCAAAAAATTTTTTGCTAAAAAGAAAGATACCTGCAATTTGGCAAAAAAGCCAGCAATCTGTAAAGTTGGTAATTTCAAAAGGAGTTCGCGTCCTTCTGGAAGCAAACAGCTTCCAAGTAGTGGGAACTTCGGAGCTCTAAAACAATGATCCCCCCCCCCCCCCCCCCCTCACCAGCATTGTAATAATCAAAGTCACCTGTTTAACACTGTAAACAGAGAACCTCTCCCAGCTAGCGTAAGGTCCTTATCTTGGTTCCACCACCTTGGTAGAATCACACATTGTTTGTACGTGAAGTTCACGTCCAAGCACATAGCTCTTTTTGTTTCTCGGCATGCCTCAGTTACTCTCAGAACTTCTGCACTCTGTCACGTTGTGCAGTCGATTATATCCACCCTAACCGGACAAATTTGTAGCTTTGGAGCGGTGCATGTTTCTAACCATATCTTACTTTACCTCTCATTTACTATCTAGCTTTCTTGCATTATTTTATGTCTTATTTACCTTTAACCATCATCTCATATTACTGTTGTATTTTTATTTTTATTGTTCAACATCACTTCATATTACCATCACATCTCTGCTTTATTCACCTTTAAGAATTATTTCACATTACTGTTGCATTTTTATACTTTTTCTTCCTCACTTTATCTACCTGTAAGCATTATCTCATAATTTTCATAATTTATGTTGTAAAAGGCTATATTGAAACCGATGTAAGTCCCTGTCTGATCGACTAGATCATTCAGGGCACCCTGTATTTGCACACACCCAGCACCGCCCTCCTATGGATACGAGGTTGGAACTGTCACATCCACCGACCCTAGTGTTCTTCTAGCCACCAATGTCTTCGGTTGCTACAGTTTTCTGGTGCTAGAAGGAGGGCCTTTTGGTGCCTTCTCTGCATGTCACGGTAGTTTTGTGGGCCTTCTACACCCTAATACATATGAACGTAAACATGACACCCTCTTGTGGTTGTTTACGCTCTATGCAGTGCAGACCGGTTGCCCTGATGATTCCTCCGAAACCCCACAGAACAGAAGGCCTTTGATCGTCAGTTAACTAGCTCATTCTATGGTCATCTTGTAAGAATTATGCATCCCATGTTGTGTGGTACAGACTTGTCACCTCGACGATCCCTTTGGGATCCTATGAGATATAAAGCCTGCCTGATTGCTAGTTAGCTTGCCCACCCTACACTTATCTTTCCTACGTTCTGTACCCCATCCCGTGTGGTACAGACCGATCGCCTCGACGGTCCCTCTGGGATCCTATGAGACATAGAACCTATTTGGTCACTAGTTAATTTGTTCATCCTACGGTAGTCTCATACACCTTCTACACCCTGGCTTAGCGTAGACTTGACACCCATTTGCGGTTGTTTACGCATCGTGTGGTGTAGATTAGTTGCCTCGATGGTTCCTATGGAACCCTACGAGATAACAAGCCTTTCGATGGTGATTTAACTTGCCCTTCCTTTTACAGTAGCCCTACATGTATTCTACACCCTAGCCAGCATAGGTAAAAACATAACACCCTTTGAGGTTGTTTGCACCTTGTGTGGTGCAGATCAGTCACCTCGACGGTCCCTTCGAGATCCTGCGGGACGTAAAGCTTGCTTGATTGCTTGTCAATTGAACTTACCTTATGGTAGTCTTGTACATGCTCTATACCTCATCATGCACAAGCATAGACATGACACCCTTTGTAGTTATTTACGCTTTGTGTGGTATAGATCGATTGCCTCGACGATTCCTCTGGAATCTGGCAAGACGTAAAGCCACCTTTTGTTGCTTTTTTCAATCCTTCTGTTCTTTTGCATTTTTTTGCATTTTTTGCATAATCACTTGCCTGGAAATGGCTTCCATCACCACTGCAGTTGATACCTTCAACACGGAGGTGCCCTTTGCAGTCCGAGGCACTACAGGTGTCGAACGATAGCTGAATCCAACGTAAGAAGCACGCTAATCTCTCAGGATCCAAAACCGAGGACTTGAGGGACTAGCCCAGCAACATGAGCATTATAGTTTCCTTTGTGTAAAGGTGTAGGCTAACCTACCCTTAGATTTACATGAACTTGAGGAAAAACATAGCTTCGAGTTCGCTTACTGCAACGAGGAGGAATTCATTCCTAACCAGGGCATTTCTCTACCTTTAACATAAGTGTACCAAAGGCTGCTAGATCAACTAATCTAGTTGACCAGGCTTAGGGAACAACAAGACACAGCATCCAACCAAGATGACATCATTCAAGATGGGCAAGAGGAGCTCGATTCCCAATATGACGAGGGAGGCTAGGCCAACCCCATTCCTTTCCCGTCTACCCAGTCCTTCTAGGCCAACCCACTATCTGTCACCACCACCTTTGTCATCACGCCTACGCTTCAGCAGCCTACAACCACAACTGCAATGGGTAGCCATACTACATTCCCAGTGTGTCATCACCCCTATTCCCCAGTTGCACCTATAGCAATTGTGCCCCTGCAAACTATTGATCAGCATGCTTCCACAATGCGCAACACACCTATCATGGCTACCCTACCGCATGTCCATACTATACCTACTTTGCAACCGCACATAACTCCTATACCAATTCCTATGTATGCATCTATTCCACCCACTATGATGGGCCCAGGTCCATCCACGTCGTGGACTCCATTCACTTCTTCATCTATTTTATAGCTATCGTAGATATCTCACTACGTTCACCCTCAGGCTTACTCAACCCTGCAAATGGTTCATCTTGGCATAGGACCATGTTCTGTCCCTTCGGTGACCCAAATGGCCTATCCAGTGACTCAACCTGCTATTACCACTCCGAAAATACCACCCACCAGGTGGTGGACAAACCAAACAGCACCTTTAGCAGCGGCGGCTCCAACGACACCGTCGATGGGTCAAATCGCCACCGCCACCATGCCACATGTGGGAGTTGCCTCCACCATCCCTTAGCCATCTACAATGTCGCTAGGTCTAGACCAAGCATTTGAGCTCATCAAAACCCCAACTGAGGAAGTAAAACTCCTCAAAGCCGTTGGGTCCGATACGGTATAAGTCATGGACTTTTATCAAGATGCCCCCATCAACCCTGCAATCCCTGCTTTGATATTACCACCTGGGATGTTCCTCCCGCACTTCATGAAGTATGACAGGGAAGGGGATCCTAATACACATCTCGTCACTTTCCAGTCAGAGTCTTTGCTATTGCAACAATGGCCACATACGATCATTCATGTCTTCACCATGTCTCTAGCTGGAAAAGCCCTAGATTGGTACCACGCATTGCCACGTTCATCCATTTAGACTTTGGAAGAACTCTTGACCCAGTTCGTGACATGCTTCAAATATAACTTAAAGCCAGAAACCACGCTGGATCAGCTGATCTACGTGAAACAAGACCCGCTAGAACCAGTCCAAAAATTCATTCAACATTGTTAGCCATCTTTAAGGGTGTGATGAACAACTTCATCAAGTCCAAACTGTATTACCTCATTCCATGCTCACTTAGCCAAGCTTTTGCTTAGACGAAAAGCATACAAGACATACTTGAGGCAAGCAAAGACCTAGCTTACATCACTTACAAGAATAGCTTTGCAATAAAGGACAAGGATAAGGCCCCAACAACCATGGTGGCTGCTGTGGAATTTGAGGCTAATCCCAAACATAGCAATAGTGGAAGCAAGAATAACAAGAAACCATCCATGCCTACGGCTGACTCTGCACCCAAACCAGGCCAAGCATCACAACCTACCATGCTTGCACCCAAGACATTTGCATATACCAAACCCAACTTTGAGCGTAAAGATCATTTGAAATACACCCCACTGCCTCTCAAACCTTTAGAACTCCTGAAGCAACTGTTGGTGGAGGGATACATCAAACAGAAGCAGATGTCAGAGGAAGCAAACACGAGACATCCACGCTACTACAAGCTCCTTAGGAATCCCTCTTTGGCCCTACCCAATGAGCCTCTGGTTCCTAGGGGTTTCAGGCTAGATAGGTTTTGTGACTACCATCAACTATGTGGTCACACCATGGATTATTGTCTGTTGTTGCAAGATGACATCCAAAGATTGATCAACCTGGGATAGTTGGTGCTAGATGAAAGTAACCCAGTACACCCTAAAAACCAATCCATGTGTGTCTACACAGATCCCCTCAATGCCAATAATGCTAGTTACGTAATCAACGCCATTAGTATTGAAAATGATCCCATTCCACCCTTCCAGCCATTTGTGATTCGTGTGCCTCAACGTAGTGCACCAATGCCACCAATGGCTGGTCCAAGCTCACAGTTGCCCTTCATCCTGAAAGTCCCACCATAGACATCTACCTCTACATTGCCTATTGGTGAGGCCATGCGACCTCATCAATTAATGCCCCTAGCCCCATTCATCATCAAGGAACCAACATCTTCAATAAACCACATTCCATGTAATAATATTAAACAACCTCCTCGTTCCACCAGGCGGGAAGCCTACTTGGTGGGCGAGGCGTCAAAGGGGAATGCCGTCAAAAGTATTCCCAAGCTTGTGCCTTTGCCTTCATCACCAAAGATGAAGGTTGACATGACTACACATCCTTTAATACCCCATTGGCAAAGCTCTAAACCTAGGTCCAATGTCATCTCTCCTCGAGAGATTCGTCTTCTAGGACGAATCGAGAAGGAGGAGGGTGTCAAATAGATGGGCAGCCAAGACTTCTTGGATGCCCTCACCTAGGTTGGGCAAGCCCTAAGGTAGAAAAATTCCATGTTGAGCTTATATGACCTAGTCATGACATTTGTACCACATCGCAAGGCTCTAGTCCACATGTTAACAGTGATTTCGGTTGATGAAAACATGCCAGCGAAAGAGAAGGTGATCCACTCGATCATACTCCCCTCCGTATCCAAAGAGTCCCCAATGCCTTAGCTAGTTTTTAGCAGCAACACCATTAAGGAAGATCTCGAAGGGGGCTAAGTGAGTACGAAACCTCTCTTCATCACAATCCGGGTCAGCCAACACCGGATCCAGAGGGTACATGTCGATGATGGAGCTGCCAAAAACATCATTTCCTTCCCTATCATAGAAAAGTTGGGATTAGTTGACCAGATTAAACCAACAGCGATGTCGTGTTTGTGGTCCTTCAATGGAGCACGCATCCTGGTGAAGGGCATAATTCACATAGACTTTGTAGCAGGGGACCAGTTCCCCATAGATGCAATGTTCGTTGTAGTCAAAGAAATGCCCAGGTTTAACCTGATCTTGGGAAGATTGTGATTAGCATAAATCAGGGCCATCTCCTCACCTATACACCAAGAAATCCACTTACCGTATGTAGGTAGGGAGGTGATAATCCATGGTGACGGGGTGGTAACGCAAGCAATAAGCAATGTAGGCATGGAACATGGTTTAAAAGTTATGACCTCTGAAGATGAAGTACCTATTCATGCATGCATTGATCATACAATGAAGGGATTGTTCCGACGAGCTGACCATCAAATCAAAAACGCATGGGTTGAGTTTCCCTTCCAAGAGAAGGGTAGTGATATGAAGGAAGGCCCTAGAAAAATGCCTCGACCCAAGGTGCAGATCAACCCATGAAAGGTTAGGAGGCAGCTACGTATAGCGTAGCAACCTTACGACCTCCCACCCGTTTGCTATCTTTGCATATTCGCCATTTCCTTGTCTCTACAATGCGCCATCCTTTCGGCATGCTATGCCAATGGCCTGAAGTGGCCTAAAACTAGCATTATCGCCTTTCACTTATTATGCAATGGCCCGAAATGGCCTAAAACTAGGAATGGCCTGGAATGGCCTAAAACTAGCATACGAGAGCATGAAAACTTTACATAACAAATAAGTTAATAAAAAATCAGTTTCCTTTCTGAAGTTTTTCATTCCATGCAAAATTTTTTCCTATTGGTAGTATTTGTAAAATGTTCAAAATTTTAAAAGAGGGATCCCCTGCTATCATAGGATATCCCCATTTGCACCACCTTTTCCGTTTGTCCTTGCTTCATCTACTTGTGCATCTCCCACACATTATACAACATCGAGTAGCATCTACTACAATGATAAACTGGCAGCAACCGTCTACCACGATGTGAAACTGGCACTGTTAGTCCACTATGACAATGAACTAGCATCGCATGTCCGCTACAACGTAAAATTGACATGTACGATCTACTGGGACCTTAAACTAACACAGCGGTCCACTGGGACCTTAAACTAGCACACGGTCTACCAAGACCTTAAACTGGGTTCACGTTGCACCCTCAACGTGCACCGCCACCAGATACATGTTGAAAAAAGAGGCGTGATACTAGTGCATGGGTGGGACATCGTTGCTCCAAGACGTAATTCTCGACGCAAGGAGAACACGGTCTGGGGCATACACGCCACCACCTTTGGTTTCATGCTGACCCTTTGAAGATGTCGTACAATGTCACACAGGCCCTTTTAACCTACCGTTGCCATGGCCCATCACCCTGACGGTAGTTCATGGGCCTGTTTCTGCTTCTAAGGTGCTAACAGTATTGTGGCCTAGCCACAATATTTTTGTGCTTCAGTCCCTTGCCAAGGTTTCAGCTCATGCAATGTTCAGCTATGTGGTAGCTGATCTCATAGCTGAACTGAGCATGCATTCATTTGACTGGGATTCCAGTGCATCTGTTCCCTCGGTGCCTTGGGGACTAGCTCCCCCCATGACCAGTGCTGCCAAGACCACTGTTGGCCTTCCTACTTTGGGCATCTCATGCTAGCAATGGTGCCCAAGAGTAACAACAATGCCAATAGCCTGCAAGACATTGTCCCCGCAGATGCATCCCCTTACAGCAACAAAGGCTACAACGTCGCAAAGTGAGTTCCTCAACTAATATGGTTGTCTGAGAGTGCAAATTCTAGCATGCATGTAACATAGCTCATCATGCAGAAGGCTTCAGTAGGCAAGTCAGAACCCTTCATGGATGTAACACAACTCATCCTGTGGAGGGAACACCTGCCTATAGGAGGTTGAAGAACAACGTCAGCTAGAGATGAAAATGTAAACAAGCCCCTCAAAGCACTCCAACAAGGGACTCGGCTAAACATCATCTCTACTCTCTGCCTTAACCTTCGCAAAACTAATGCAACACTCTCAAGCATGGCCAAGCAACATCCCAGCACTCACCAAGTGACAACCTTAGCATTTCTCTTGCTGCAGTGTTTAGTATTCTTTTCTGACATCCATCAAGCCTATTCTCCAGATGTCAAAAAAGAGGGACCAATGAAACACCCTAAAAAATGTGGGGTCATCTTGGCCTCACCAGGCTCTTACAGTCTGCACAGCACTATGGCAGTTCATCAGAAGAATAACATTCTGAGTCCAGGTCGGCCAGTTCGGAAAATTTTCTACTTTGAGCATGGATAGGTCCTATACGATCCTGCTCGCCCATCAAAGTAGCTTGAACAGCCAATAGCCTACTCAGAAACGGTGTGCAGAATTGGTGGTAGCATCCTGGGTGCACAAGAAATAGTTCAGCAATTTTTCTAAGTCACGAAGCCTACTACACTATGCTACGCTATGTAGCATAGCAAGCTTCAGAAAAAAATGGTGGAAAAAAGTGCTATGCTACACAATGTCACAGAGCATAGCATAGCAACGACTTCACTACCCACTCCCCTCGCCCAACTTCGAGTTCTGCAGAGATGTCTCTTTTCGTTAGGAAGCAACGAACCATGTTTGCTGCTACACTACACTGAGCTACATGGTGCAGCAAGGCGTAGCAATCCTACAGAAGGGACAGAAGGTATTTCGAAAGGCAGAATTAGCAAAGTTCACAAAATTGGCATCGTAGGAGAATGGGTTGCAAATCAGCAAAACTACCACGATTAAGGCCAGTTGCTATGCTACGCTATGCTACATAGCATAGCATAGTGTAGCAAGTACATGACATATGGCAGGACGCGTCGCAAGATGCTACGCCACGCCAAGCAAGCCACGTCACGAAGCATAGTGAGGCATATAGGTGGTTGTGCGACATCAATGCACTCCACCCAATCGGACCGTTGGCACACGTCTCTAGACGCTGACAGTGCAGTTACGGCATAGCAGGATCATACTTATTGCATGGAAGGCTCGCATCGCAATGGTCTTGTAAGCCCAATGGTCATAGATGGCTCGAGTAATACCAGTAAGGTAACACAAGTCTACGGCACGTAGCATTCAAACAACCCCTTTTGCTTACCTTCAGCCCTATAAATATCCTAGCAAATAGCATACAATAGGTCCAAAAAAAAATTTTCTAAAAAGAAAGATACCTACGATTTGGCAAAAAAGCTAGCAATCTATAAAGTTGGCAATTTCAAAAGGAGTTTGCATGCTACTGGAAGCAAACAACTTCCAAGTAGTGGGAACTTTGAAGCTCTGAAACAAAGATTCCCCCCCCCCCTTGCCAACATTGTAATAATCAAACTCACCTATTTAACACTGTAAATAGAGAATCTCTCTCAGCTGGCATAAGGTCCCTGTCTCTGTTCTACCACCTTGGTAGAATCCTGCATTGTTTGTACGTGAAGTCTGTGTCCAAGGGCATAGCTCTTTCTATTTCTCGGCATGCCTCGATTACTCTCAAAACTTCTGCACTCCTTCACACTGTGCAGTTGATTGTATCCACCCTGACCAGATGAATTTGTAGCTTTGGAGTGGTGCATGTTTCTAACCATATCTTACTTTACCACTCATTTACTATCTAGCTTTCTTGCATTATTTTATGTCTTATTTACCTTTAAGCATCATCTCGTATTACTGTCACATTTCTATTTTTTTTTGTTTAGCATCACTTTGTATTACCATCGCATCTCTGCTTTATTTACCTTTAAGCATTATTTTGCATTACTGTTGTATTTTTTTATAGTTTCTCCCTCGCTTTATCTACCCATAAGAATTATCTCATAATTCAGATAATTTATGTTACAAAAGGCTATATTAACGCTGATGTAAGTCGCTGTCTGATCAACCAAAACGTTTAGAGCACCTCGTGTTCGCACACACCCAGCACCGCCCTCCCGTGGATACGGGGTTGGAACTGTCACATCCGCTGATCCCGGCATTCTTCCAGCTGCCAACGTTTTTGGTTGCTACAAGAGTCACTTGGGGAAATTGGCTACTTCCCATAATATCCATAAGGGTCAAGCTACCGGTAAGGGTACTAATGTTTCAGCGATGGCATCCCCCATGACTGTGGGTATTGCCACTATTGATGCTGTCTGATGGGTTGTGGGGAAGTTCCACTTGGATAATATGTTAATGGTTGGTGGAACTGCCTTGGGTTACCTTGGGGATAATGTAACCTACAAGGTGTTTGTTGTTGATTAAGTCTTGGATTAAGTGCATACACCCCAGACTCCTGTAGATGTAAGATGATTGGGAAAAATCCCTTAGGATGGTCATAGTGGGAGATCTCACATCCACTGTCATCTTCTGTGTCTAAATCCACAACCCCATCAGAGTTAGTGATTTTCCCCTTACCCTTGTTATGTACAGGGCCTAAATCTCTCCACTTTGTCTTACCTTTGTCACTACTTTGTTCTACCTTAGACTCTTCTACAATTTTTAAGACACTTTCAATTTTAGATTCTAAGGAACTCCATACATCATCTACCTTAGCCACTATTTCTATTGTGAGCTTTTGAACTGGCAAGGTCTTTTTGTTCACCAACTCTTCGATTGGTGACTCATCCTCTTCATCGTAAAATTTCACTCCCTTCTTTCGAAGAGAGGGATCACGGTTATATTCTTCCGTACATTCCCTTTTGCATAGCTCACCTTCTTCTTTTTCTACTTATTTCAACAAGCTCTATACTTCATGGGCTCTAAGTTGTGAGAGTCTTCCTTGGGCATAAGTCCCAAGGGTTCTTCTAGTTTCATGCCTTAGCCCATCCATGATGTGGCGAAGTTGATCCCACTGAGCGTATCCATGGCCTGGGCAACGATCTAACAATGTGTAGTAGCAGGCAATGACAGCATCCAAGGGTTCATGAGTACCTTGCTTCCATCCTTGGATCTGCTTACACAAATTAGACACTCGGGAGTACGTTTGATACTTATCGTTGAAGAGTTCTATCATCGTACTCCACCTCCTGATGGTTCCTAGTTCTAAGGACTGGTACCAACTCTCTGCTTCCTTGATGAGTATCCTTGGGAATAAGTTAAGTTTTTTCCACTCATTTTCTATATTTTACAAGGCGCAGGCATCGTGGAATTCCTTTAAATGATTTTGTGGGTCTACGTTGTATCCTCCTTCAAATCATGGGATGTTGTTCATGTCTAAACGCCTAATCTGACTATCCTTTAAATGCCTTGTTGGAATTCTAACTACCTCCATTATATCAAGCATACTTTAGGTTGCAATTAGGGGCTCTTCATGATCATCTCTTTCATGACGCCTATGATGTCTCCATTGTTCCCTACTTTCACTACATCCTTACCCTTTTCCTCTCTCTCAACTTTCTCATCGAGATCTCTCATTTTTTCTACCTTTATCCTCTCCATTTTGTTTATGATGGCTGTGCCCAGATGTGGAAGGAGAGGATGAGTGATGTAAAGAAGGAAAAGAAGAAGGGTAACCATCACCATGACGATGTTTCTTGCCTTCTCTTCGACTGCTACGGCCCTGATCGTGGTGATGATCTAAGTGCCTATCCTTAGCATGAGTTGTTGTTCCCTCTATGAACAGTTGGTGTTCATGGGCATCAGAACCAGGGTTATGTATCATTGATCGTAGGTTTTGATACCCAGCCTCCTCACCATCATTAGGAGGTGGACCATCTCTTGATACAGAACTTGTTGTAAGTGGTTCACCATCTCTAGTATCACTAAGGACATGTGGGACCTCTTTTCCTTTCAACAATGTATGTTGGCTCTCCTGCCTTGCATCCCTCATACATTGTGCTTCTATGGGATAGTAATCCATTAAATCAAAGTCTTTCGCAATGTATTCTGCATACGATTCTGTCATGCCAATCTGTGCCAAAGCACAGAAAAGCATGTTAGAGACTAATCGATCTGGGGGTAACACGATGTTACCTTGCAAATCTCTCCATTGTAGTTGTTCATCTTGATGGAGGATAAAGGTAAAGTTTGAAATATACTCATAGGGATGAGTATAAACTATCTTGTATTGTTTAGGACTTGGTTGATTTCGGCTATGTGTTTATGACTATCGACTGTTCTTTGTATTATCCTTAGGTGGTGAGTTGCTCTTATGAGAAGAAGAAGAAGACATAGTGTCTTATCGGTGTGCTAATTACCGTTATATAAATTCTTATTTAATTAATTAACTCAAAGGTTCGGTTAGGCTCCCAACGATGTGAGTGATATCCTTTATGTTATATTCAGCGCACAAACACTTAGTCCCTGGCAGTGGCGCCAATGATGAGTGGCAAGGCACCCCTACACTTAACCATACAAAACGAGCGTAGCATGGGTGATCCGGTTGAACTCCACAGAGTACGTGCCTACACGACCCATGGAACACTTGGGGTTAATCATTTGATGTCTTCCCATACTTACATGTAGCTATCATGGTGTATGGTTAAGTCCTAGGTATATAATTTTTATAGTCTTTTATGTTTTATCTCCTATGCTATCGTGGTGAAGCGTTGAAGAAACTAAATAACCCTAACTAATGAACTAAGTCTAAATTACCTAGCTTCAACATCTATTCCCACTTATCGTACACACCTTGAACCGATGCAACCGCAGTACCAAATGCTAATCGTTCTTGGGATCACCACGCGTAACGCATGTGCTCGAACTGGTCATACTGAGGCACTTAACTAGGAGGAAAGGGTTGAGAAAGCTAATCTAGCCTAAGTATGAAGAGCTNCCTAAGTGTGATGAGCAGCCGATTCCTTGACTAACTATACACATCCTTGTGCACAACTACCACTAGGATTACCAAGTGCAGATCCTGGATATGCCACTAGGTTTCCAAGTAGTCACACTTAGATGCTCGTAATCAAGTCATACTCATACCGCGTTGCGATGAGCAGCCGATTCCTTGACTATTCGTACACATCCTTAGATTCTCGTAATCAAGTCATACTCATTCCACATTCTACGAGTTTAAGGGTGAGAGAGAGAAAGAAATAAATAACATCAAAATAAAATCCTATTCCATGCATTGCAAGGTTTATCCAGGAAGTTCATCTTTATTTCTGTACACAACTTGTGTTTAGGTACAATGTTGCTCGAATAAAGATCCATTCACTTTAGGACTCCTACTGTGGGCACATGGAAAATATTCTATCTCTGGAGTGATCAATCTACCAAAGTTTCCCTACTTCTAGCCTAGGATGAGGAAACAAGGGAAAGCTGCCTCTTATTTATAGAGTTGGCGACAGACCGCGATATCGCATGGGATGCAATATTGTGACTGCTACGATATCACGGCCTATGCGATATCGTGTCTCATCAAGTAGGCACATCTTAAGACCATATCCTCATTTGGCATCCTTGGTGCATTAATGTATGCTCTACAATTGTAGAGTTTTTTGAAATGTCTAGAGCTTCACCTATTGGCTCATCTTTGTCTTGCAACTATTGACACTCCTAGCTCCATAACTATTGGTAGAAGTCACATCTCTAGCCATCATGGTCTCCCACATTGACATCACCTCTACCATTGTTGTTGGCATTGGGATTGGAATTTTTCATTTGGTTATTTCAAATAATTGTTAGGATTTCCAATTGGCCCTCTCTAGGCTCGATTGAACCGCCATTGAACATTGAATTGCCTTTTTGTGTTTTCTGGCTTTACCCTAGCTATGTTGCCAACACTGCCATGCATTAGGATTATCTATTTTCATTAAAAAATTTTAGTTGTCACTATTAATATTTTCACACATAGGAAAATGAGGAATTCATTAGTTTTAATGGTGTGTAGGGAAGAACTATGATGCAATGTTATTGGTAAAAATTGATTTTTTCCTTAAGCAGATGTCATTTCTTAGGTAGCAAAAATCTACTTGATGATACAATGGTTAAAATAATGAGATGTGTTAATCATTTATGCTCTTGTTAGAGCAAGGATCTTGATTTGATAACATTATCTCCTAATCTATTGCTACTCAGTCACTTTAGATATGATTTCATAGATCAATAGTAAACCTTCACTATTTCCTAGTTTCAATTATCTTTGACTTTCCAAAGTAGAAAATCATAGAGGATCTCTCTTAGTAATGTTACATTACATTTCTCAACTTTGCACTTGTCAAATTGTTGGTATCTAGGCTATGCATTTTTTTTTTTCTAAATGCTTATTCCAAATTGATTGTTTCCACCAAAATCTATAAACATAAGGACTTTGTAACAGAGTTACCTTGAATACCCAATTTAACTTCAAGCAACAAGAAATATTGATTGCATGTGTATCCAATTAAACTCAATAATCCAGAGATACTGTGAATTGAGAAATAATTCATCTCATACTTCCAATGACAACTCAATATGAATATTAACAACCAAAAGAGTAGCACTAAATAGATCAATTTTCCAAAAGATTAAATAGGCAAGATTTGTTATTCTTTTCAAATGCATATATTTTTATATCTATTAATTTCATATTCTTGCTCTACAAAATGGCCAAAATGTGCTAACAAGAATGAAATTCCAAAATTGATTGCGTCTTTTTCAAATAGTATCTGAATATTGTACCCTCTATCTCCTATTTTTATCTTAAAATTCTTAAATTATTTCCTATGATTTCATTGCCATTCACTATAAACAATGCCTCATTACATTATTTTGGCAAGAACATTGCCTTATAAATTTCTACATCATTCCACTTCAAAGTATTTCTTTCAATGCATCTAATTGGTAGAAATTAAAGAAAACATGTTAGAGTTATTGGACATTTTCTAAGATGACATATAGCAATAACTTAAATAACATAATATTATTTCTTATTAGCAATGCAAAATAAGACATGATAATTATATTACTTTTATAATTTGAAATAATATGATGCAATGAAATCCAGAATCACACTTTGTTTGTCAGGACATTTGATTGAATTTTGAGTTTGATCAATATGAATATACATAAAATTATGTATACAGTTAAGTATATTCTTCAATATAAAATTACTAGATGTTAAATTCATTACATAATTTTATGTCAAGTATTTGTCTTTGATTTCTTTGACTTGTTTGCAGTAACTTTTTTTTGTTCCTTTGAATAATCTAGTGTTCCTCCTTGAAATATAAAGAATTAAATCTATTTAAAAAATAATTAATAACATTATAAGAAATTAATTAAACATACTTCTTTATATAGACCTTACTCTTGCTTGCAAAACCTTTACTTGCTATGTCTTGTCTAATGGCTTTGAAATAGGTTTCCTAATTGAAATGTATATATTAGATAAATAGTGTAGTACATTAATCAAAAAATTTCATTTGAAATTAATCCTATTAATAAACATAAAAGCACACCAATTCCTCATCTATCTCAGTTACTTCATCATCATCATAATCATCATGTGTTTCCTTCTCATGTTCTTTTCCTTTCACATTCTAAACTTTTAGTAATAACGATAAATAATATTGTAATTTTTATCTTATTTGAAACTAAGAATAATTTTTTTAATATAATATTAACATATCTAGAAACTCCATGTTCATCTTCTTCTAGATTCTTTTTTTGTGTTTGTAGCTCATCATTATCAAAGATGTAGCCTTCCTAATTATGATAAATGTATTATTTATCAATGATGATATAAATATAATAATTTAAAGTATATTATTCATTCAATTTAACATAGCATACCTTATTAGTGGACTAATTTTTTAGACTTATTACAATGTGTTTATATAAGTATTTTATTTCCAAAATGCTCCAATATTGCTCCTCTACATTTTTAGCATCAAAAGGATCCTCATTAATTGTAGCTAGTAGCTTTGCTATTGAAGATCATAGGAAGCATCATAGATAATCATTATATATTGATATGATATAGATGTCTCTGTATTCATTTAATGCTCTTAGGAGGCTACTACAATAGAATAATGATACAATATATGACACCCTTCATAATTTCCTTATTCTTCATTAAGAAAGAATTGATAGATTTTCTTTAGATGTTTATTGATTTATATGACTTTTAATTAACATCTTTAGGGACAACCACATCTAAAAGAACATCTTTAATGGATTTTACATCCACTATGTTCTTTTTCATGATATCATAGTCATCTTTTAGAAATGCATTGAGAAGCTTGATTGGTTCTACCATTATGAATAAACAGTAAATTAAAACATACATTTCTTTTCCTTTGTGGTGGTAACGTAAATTATATTAGAACTAGATATTACTAACTATACAGTTCTTATAGTCATTTAGAAACAATTTAAATAAGTGATAGTTCTCCATGTCAATATTAATAACTACCTTAGAATAAACAACAATTTTTCTTTGTACAAACTCAAATAAATTTTTCAAAAAACTAGAGTCCTTAATAGTTATGTTCTTAACATTAACAAAATAGCATATGATTAATTTCTTCATTAATGAAAATTCCTTTTAATATTTTTTTAGCATAAGATTAAAAAACTATAGATTTTGGCAATAGTAGAAAAAACCATCATGCTCCTTGATTTTTGTAGACATATCCTCCTTTGATGATAGAGACTTTATATGTTGATGCAACATTGAATGAAGATAAGGCTTAAGCTTTCACTCTTCTTTAGTGTGACATCTCATCCCCAGATGTCATGGAATGTTAAATATATGTTATATTAGACATTATGTGTAAGAAGATGATATACCAAACATCAAATATATGTAACATTCAATATTAGCATAAAGGAAATAATAGAGAATTTGTAAAAAGAGGAAGAAAAAATGCTTTATTGATATGGAATAGTGTATCTAGATCATGCTCTAGGAGTGTTCCTTGGGGTTTTTTTCCTTTAGCATCTATCCATTAGAGGCAATCCAATGTTGCAACCATAGTTAGGCCTAATACTAGCCAGAAGGGATGGCTAGTCCACTTCTTGTCCCGCTTCACCTATCTCTTGTGACCTTTCTATACCAACGCCAACACTTCATGCTGGTATAACCTCTAAACCTAGGTATAAATGCCTTAGGTTAAATCCCCAAAGGTTACCTCAAGAGACACCTCTATTATTACAACATGTTCTTTCAGGTCTTGTTATGATAACAATAACACTTGTTATGAAGAGGCACCATCTTTGTTAGGCAGCAACATCATTTGGGAATGGGGATGTGAAATTTAGTAAAATTCAAATTTCAAAAAAGACTAATGAACATGTATTTATCAATTTAATACTTATCAAATTGGTAAAATCAATAAATAAAGAAATTTTCTATTACAATATGAATAATATAAGATTTTAGGATGTAGAAGATTAAATACCTATTGCAAAAGTTATTGATATTAAGGTCTATACAATGTACAATAGATGAATCTTTGCCCATAAAAAATTGGACCATAGCTAATTTAAGTAAATGAGAATGCTTCATATGATCACATTTCTCATCTAGAGTGATTATTCTATTAATTATTAATCTACAAGCATCATTCTTTTCTTTAAGATGTTTAAAATACATCTCCCTAGATGGCATCATGTCAGCATATTCTTCAACTACATGTAATTAAAGGCCCTTTAGTGGGTTAAAAAGATTTGCACTCAAGTTCATTAGGTTATTTTCATTAAGTTTTTTATTTGATAAAATCATAGGATAATACTACAAGGTATCTTTCTGATATATTGTGAATATTTCATTCCACTTCCTTAAATAGTGCATTATCTATATGAAGAAATACTTTTCTTTCCTGTAAAGTCTTGAATGTTGGAATATTGCAAGATATGAAATTATTAATATGAAATGATATAATGTATAATATCAAACATAGCACAAAAATGAAATAAGTAAATCACCTTAAATATAAATTTGAGACTATTGTAAATTGGCTCTAGCTCTGTATAAATGCCCTTATTTGATAGTTTATAGATGTTATTTTGTTCTATGTAGCTTCTGGAATGTCTTACCATCTTTATATATAATGGATCATATTTCATCTCTTGTATCTGATTCTAAGATTAATAATTTTTTGTAATTATTGGGATTGGGATCTTTATCTTTAGCATCTTGGTATGATGAACTTTGTAAAAATTCTTTATGCCTTACTCCATATCATCTCTCTCCAACAAAATTTTGGCTACCTGAATTAAGTGTTATCCATCAAAAGTCTACAACTCAACATTGTCAGCATTAAGATCTGAATCAAAGGAAGTAAACCCCTTATCACTGAAGACATTATAGGCCAATAGTATATAGTCATAAATAGTAGTAACAATATTCTTAGACATTTAAGAGACAAAAGGGTAATAAACATTCTTAGTGAGATCCCCTTTGGCTGTGTTCCACCACTGGTGCAGGCGCCTCCATTGTTGATGATGAAGTAGGCTTTTCAGCAACCGTGGTTGCTAACTACCACTGCCGACGCCCAAATTTGGTACCTCCTAAACACCGTCGGTCGGTGCTGGAATCTGCTGCCTTCCCCGGCCGTCAGCCACACCGGAATCTGCTACCTTCAGATGATGGAAAAATCTTTAGTCAATTGATGAAAAATTTTAAAGTTTTTTCCAATTGACAAGAATTTAGAAAAGAAGAGGTCAAAATTAAGCGAAAATTGAGATCTAGATCGGTGCTCGGGTCGGCTGCCTCTACTACATCCGCTTGCATAGCATAACCATAACAATTGATCCGTAATTCTAATTTGGTGTGAATCAAGTACTACGCTCAACGATGAATGTGATCTGCCACTGCGATCTGCCTACCGTGAGGTGGTGCTAGGGTTTGATAACCGCCATTGTTGAGCAGATCGAGGCCACTGCGCTTTGCCTCCTGTGCTCTGCCACTGCTGCTCTGCCACTGCGCTGCGGAGCCCTCCAGTGCTCTGCCTCCAGACGCTAAACAGAAACTAACCATTGGACGCTCTTTTCTCCCGTTGGGCGCCGCTACGCTCCAGAGCCCTCCTGCTCTACCTCCTGAGTTTCTCTTGGCCATTTTATTTCTTTCTACCATGCTATCTGGGCCCGTGCTCGTGGTGGGTGGATGTGCACACTAGTGGAGAGGGTTTTCCTGCAGTCTAAGTTGCAGAACGGTGTCAGGAATGCACGTGCCCTAGGCGTGGGCAAGTCACAAAGATGGATTCATCAGCTTCAGCATTTCCTCAGGGAAGTTCATCTACCTCACCTCAACTTGATTTTCTTTTAGTAGATGATATTTTTGAACCAGTTTCTAAAGATTTCACATCTCAGTTTCTGTTTTTCCTAATTGTGGGGTTTTTACCACGGTCTCCAAGTTTAAACACTCAAGTCCATAGCCTCCTTCAACCCCATGGCATTCAGGTTTCTCATGCTCGTTACTACGCTTGTCATTTCATTCTGGTAGAATTATCTGATGCTTCCCAGGTCGAAAAGGCTCTTTCTCAAAAAAATTTTCCAACTAGAAATGCAACCCTTATCACACGCACCTGGAGTTTTGACTTTAATGTCAATGACCCCGCTTTTAATATAATTACTTGTTACATAGAACTGCCCAATCTTCCACTCATTTTCTCCTCTGTTGAGAGGGACATTGTTAGCACCCTGGGCCCTATTATTTCTGATCATTGTAAGGTGATCAATGGAACTCAAATTCGCCGTTATTGTATTGAACTAGATATAGCCCATCGGAAGACCTCATTAAACCTCGGTGCTGGTGGAAAAATCTTTACCCAAAAAGTGGACTATTTTTACCTTCCAAACTCATGCAGCTATTGTCACAGGGCCGAGCATCATATCTCGGCGTGTCCCATCCTAGCCAGGAAAAAAAAATCTGTAGCCTCTCAAAAGACTGGTTCCCTAGTCACACCACGAGTAGGCCCATCCTCAATATCCTTTAAATTTGGATCTCCTCTCCCAACAACTCCTAAATCCTCCTCTCAGTCTAGCCGCTCCAAGCTATAGAAACAATAGTCAGGTACTCATACCTCCACCCAGGTCATCCCCTCAAACGTTGTTAAGAACGCATTCTCGGAGGATGAGTTCGTGGTGGCCAGTGGTAGGAAATGAGTTAAAGCTTCCCTTCATTCTACTTGTTCCTCCACCTCCTCTTCACTAGACACTTCCATGGCCCTTGTCCCCACCAACAACTCCTTTTCCCTCCTGTCAGGAACAAAGGAAACTGATACTTTGACTCCCAAACCTTTTGTTGCCCTCCCATCCAACCTACCCCTAGTTTCCCCATGAATCTCCTTTCTTGGAACGTTCGAGGCCTTACTGATAGGCTTCGACAGAAGCGAGCAGAAAACTTTATATCTAGTCTTAATTTGACTTTTGATTTCATTCTCCTTCAAGAAATTAAGATTTCCACCGACCTTTTATCCTATTCCGCCCATTGGTTTCTTCCTCACTCCTCACTCCTAGCGACATCCCATGCATGTGGGAAAGCAGGAGCGGCCATTCTCCTCTCACCCTATTGGAAAACTAAAATCCTTCAAAGTGGTTCAGATTCTGGGCATAGAGTTTCCTGGGCCACCTTCTCATCCCAGCACGGCCCCTTTGGCATTTGCTCGATATATGCCCCAAATGACTCCACAGAATGGGCTCTCCTTTAGCATGAACTTGCAACTTCTCTCCCCCCAATGCCTTGGATATTCGGAGGAGATTTTAATATGGTAGAATTCCCTCAAGATAAGCTCGGAGGGGTATTTCTTCAATTGCCCAATCTCGAGTATTAGGCCTAGTCTACATTTAAGAAAATATTTTACCTCTCAGACGACGCAGACAACTCCATGTGTGCTCCCCCCCAATAGATTTACTTGGAGCAATCTCCGTCTAGGGCAAGCTCTCATCTATAGCAGGTTAGATAGGTTCCATTTCCCCACCCTCTTCTTTTGGAAAGCTTGCTCTGCCACTATAGTTCATCATCATGCCACCTTATCTGATCACCTTCCTATCTCCATATCTATCATGATTCATGATAGCCCTGACCGACAAAAATTCCATCTTTTCAGACTACACAACAACTATTTTTCTTCCCCC
>MNCI01026285.1:488685-502188 GCA_015680685.1 Gnetum montanum | reverse complement strand
GAGGCTTGTTTCAAGTTAAGTCGAGGAAAGGCTCCTGGTTATGATCGGTTTCTAGTAGAATTTTTTCAAAATCATTGGGATTTGGTTGGCAAGGATCTTTTGCAGGTCATTAACAAGGCTCTCTTAACTGGTTCCCTTGGGCCCAATCTAAATCAAGGGGTAATTCGTCTCCTCCCCAAGTCTGGGGATCTAACCAATATCGCCAATTGGCATCCCATAACTCTTCTCAATGTACTGTATAAAATTTGGGCGAAGTGCCTTGCCTTACGACTGAAAAAAATTCTCGGTTAGATCATATCCCCTCAGCAAATAGGATTCGTTCCTGGTAGATATATTTTAGACAATGTGGTAGCGGCGTGGGAAGGTCTCAAGTGGGCTGAGGATGATGGACAAGATATTCTCCTAGTGAAACTAGATTATGCCAAGGCTTATGATAACATTAAGTGGGATTTTATCTTGCAGACTATGACCAAACTAGGTTTTGGACCCAAGTTCTTGCATATGGTGAAATGTTTATTCTCTGATGCTACTGCAAGAATTGCCACTACCTTCGGCATTACCTCTCCCTTTCCAATACATAGGTCTGTGCCCCAAGGTTGTCCTCTCGCCCCCTATCTCTTTATCATTGCATCAGACTTTCTTTGTCATAAAATTAACCTGGACATTAAAACTAAAGTTCTCACTGGGGTTAGCTTCTCAATATGCACTTTGTCGATGACTCCTTTTTTCTAGTTCAAAACACAGCCACCAATTTGCACCACCTCTTATCAAGGGTGGAGCAATATTGCACACTCTCAGGTTCCATAATTAACTAGAATAAATCCTCTATTTATAGCTTTAAGGGAAATTACAACCATGTGACCCACTATAAGTGGAAGAAGCTTCAAGATCAAGACATCGTTAAGATTCTAGGAATCCCTTTCCGCTTTAGAGGCTCAACATCTATCCTTTGGGAGCAAGTTATTCATCGAATTCAAAAGAAACTCGACAAATGGAAAACTAAACCCCTCACACTTGCGGGTAAATACCTTGTTTGTAAGTCCATATGCATGTCCACCCATGTGTATTACTCTTCATGTTGGGCCCCCTCCTAAGCTGCCTACTAGAAGCTAGAACGGTTATTCTGTGACTTTATGTGGTCCTCCAAGGACTCTCAAAAAGGCTTTCATCGTGTCGCTTGGACTGTTGTTACTCTCCCCAAGAATAAGGGTGGCTTAGGCCTTTTGAACTCCTATAAGCAAGGAATTACCCCAGTTGCTAAGTGGTTGGTACAACATTTAGATGCCTCAAATATTATAGGGACCCTCCTCCAATTAAGCTTCATCAAGCCTTTCCTAAAAATAAGCCCCTCTGGAAAGACATCCATTTCGTTAATTGGATTCTTTCCCCCCTCACTATCATTCTTCCCGGATCTCATGTTTTCAAAAGCATTTGGAGGGCCTGGCAAATTGTACACACTCACATAGACTGGACCAACGTTAAAATCAACCCTACTATCCTCTCTAAAGTGTGTCCGTGGTGGTTACCTCTGTCACCCGCTCCCCTTGCTATCACAAATGCTAAGGTGGCTACCTCGTGGTATCGAAAAGGTGTCATTTCCTTGAATTGTCTTAGGCTTGCTAGTCGTTGGATTTCAGGGGTTGAGTTTAACACTTTGTATGGGGAGTCGGCTGCAATGAAACATTGCCTTGTTCAGATTTACTCTTTCCTCCACGGTCACTGGCACCTGGATGTTACAGTGCAAAGCCTTTTTCATGGCCTTCAATGGCTTAATGGGGTTAAACTCTTTCCCTATCGGCCATCTGTTCCCTTTCATCTCATGCACGACCCATCTGCAGTCATTCAACGTTGCAATAAATATTGGCACAAACAAGAGTCAGAAACATTTTGGATCCCTCTCTTCCAACTTATTTGGAAACTTCCGACCCTCCCCAAAATTAAGCAGTTCCTTTGGTGTCTTCTCCACCATGGTCTTCCTATCGGAAAACGTCTAGAATATCTTGGGATTCCTAATCCCACTTGCCCTCTATGTGGTGGACTAGATGACTTTGTCCATGTGTTTTGGCAATGTCCCTTTGCTCAACATGTGTGGCAGTGGACTTCTAAAGCTTTTCAATCCTACAAGCTATCTCAAGAGGATGCCATATTCGGATTCTTGAACATTACTTCTACTAATCTTAATTTTCTGTGGAAAGTTATTAGGCCTATTATTTTATATTATATTTGGAAGCGAAGATGCAATGTTCTATTTCAAAAGATAGAGTATTCTAACAAATGTTTGCTTACCAGGTTGGAGATGTTGTAGATCTTTCACCTCACCTATTTTCAACTCACATCTCAAGCATCCAAGTTCAATTTAGACAGTCATCAATTGGTTCATCTCCTGCAGCTATGGGAAAGACCTATGTGTTTTAGTTACACTTAGCATATAATTCTATGTCATTTAATTTTGTAAAAAGCTAGTCTGTGTGAACATTTGGTTGTGTCCCATCTTGGGGTACCTCCTCTAATACTAGTTTATTTTTAAGGTGTTTCGCGAGTGTCATTCACGATGCTCTCAGTTTTCCCCTTCCCTTAACCCTATGACTTATTCAAGTTGTTGTAATTGATGCTCCTTTAATTTTAATAAATCTTCTTTTCGAGGTCCGACACCCCCCCCCCCCTTAGACATTTAAGAGAGAAGTCCATGAACATATTTCATATTCATCACTCTGATTCTGTACTTATTAGGTGCCTAAGTGCATCTATTGATTTCAATCTAGTAGCTAGTTTAGAAATTAGGGTGAAAATACACCCTCTCAATTTTTACAACCTTGATCCCCTTATTAGCAACTCTAATTGCATTCTTACTTCTTAATTAAAAGATATCTTAGTTGATGTGTAAGAAAAAGCTTATTATATGAATTTTATGGATGATTAATATGATTTCTCCTATTAAGAACTACATATGATGTTCTCAAACTCATTTTTTATTGTAGGAACCTCTTTACAAATCCTACAACTTCAGTTTCACTATGGTTAGAATCAATCCTATTTGTTCCATATCATTTCATGATAGCAAATCATCTAGTCCTATCCATGTCCAAGGAACCAAGAAGAAATATATCACCATAAAGTATAGCCCTCATGGAAGGATCTAATTTCTCTGACTAAATGTAAATAATGATTCTATATAGAAGTAGTAATTACAATTCCTTCATATTCAAAGGAATTATTGTCCATTATCCTTACAAAGATATGGATATTCTCATGTCTACCCTTAGGTTTATAATTAATCATATACCATGATTCAACAAGATTCATTTACATCTTGACATTTTAAATAATACTACCAATTTGTTCCTACAACATTACCAAGGTAAGGAATATGATGTACCATTGTTATCTAACTAATAAAATAAATAAATATTTTGAATCTCATGATTAGTAATATCAATATACTTGATGTAATCCAACACATTTCTTATGAAGATCTCATGATTTTGCTTACAAAATATATCATCTTGAACAAAATCATGCACATATATGTAACCCCAAGGATGGAGCCATGATACTGAGTAGTAATAATCTCCTGATATAATGAAATAAATCTAATGCCTTAAATCAGTTTAGAAGATATATCATCTCAAAAAAGATCATGCATAGTCATGCATCCTCCATGAGTTAACCAGGAAACCAAGCATGGAAGGATACTCCTCCTATATGACAAGGCCATTCATAGATGTGTAACCCCTTGGACAAAGTCATGATACTAATCAGTAACGATCTCCCTCACTAATGAACCAAGCATTCTCAAGAGAATTAGTTTAGAAGATATATCTTCTAAAATATATATAATCTTGAATGGGACATGAAATGTTTCTCCTTGTATAAGAAGGGGAGATGCATGGATGTGCAACTTTTGAGATGGAACCATGATACTAGCACGAATATGTATAGGTGATTATATTCAATCATCATGCATCATGAAATCATTTTGAAAACTAGGTAACACTAAAGGAAACATGCATGACCATGAAACATAGAGAACATAACATGGACACCTAGAATGAAAGGAATCCTCTAATAGTAGATCAAACATCCTATACTAAACTAGTATACCTAGCATGAAATGTTTCTCCTACTAAAGGACATGAAAATAGATGGATGTGCAACACTCAGGTTGGAATCATAATACATAGAAATGAAACCATGATATCCACCTAATATCTAACATGAATATGCATGGTCATGAATTTTCCAAGAATTATTCCTAACTAAGTTTGTTCATCATACACTAAGGAAATCATGCATAGACATGCAACCCATATACTAGAGCTATGAAACCTACATAGCATTTTTTAGGAGATATTTCATATAAAATAAGATCATTCCTAGATGAGAAACATCCTATATTAAACTAGTATACCTTGCATGAAATGTTTCTTCTACCACAAGACATGAAAATGAATGGACATGTAACACTTTATATGGAACCATGATATAAAGAAGAAACAATATTTCCTTTATCGAATGAAACCTAATGTGGTAAATTGTATCGAAAGGGAACATGCATGTTTGTGCATCCTCAAAGAATTAAAACTTGTTACATTTATCCATCATGTACCTTAGAAATAATGCATGGACTTGCAACCCATATGAGAGAACCATGAAACCAAGGAGAAGAGGTCTAAGAGGTATATCATCTAGAATGTAATATCTAACATGAACATGCATGATTGTGTATCCTCTAGGAATTAGTTGTGACTATGTTTGTTCATCATTTACTAAGAAAATCATGCAAGAACATGAAATCCATATAATGGATCCATGACACTTAGGTGGAATGGTTTAGGAAATATATCATATTGAATGAGATCACTCTTGGAGGAGAAACATCAAGAATTTAACCAGGATACAAAGCACAAATTGTTTCTCGCATCATAGGACAAGGACTTGCATGGTCATGCATCCTTCATCAATTAGACAAGATTACATTTGTTGATCATTCACCATGAAAATAATTTTACTAAAAAGATAACCCTAAGTGAAACATGCATGGATGTACAACATAGAGGGAATAACCAAGCATGAAATGCTTATCCTCCTACAAGATGGATGCTTATCTTGATATCTCTATACATCATAGAATATGTCATATAAATTTCAGATAGGTGTCTCATTCAAGGTTTCTCGTCCATGCAACCCATAATCTAGGATCTCCTAATTCCAATGGGTTGCATGATCGTGTAACCTCTTCCATGTATGTTTTTCTCATTTGAATATGATATCAAAGGATACATTCCTATTGGAATGCATACTAGCAAAACTGGTACTAGTGTTCTTGTTCATTATCCATAATTGAGAGTTCCTAGATTATGGGTTACTTGGATGAGAAACTATGAATGAGATGTCTATCTCTAATTTATATGGAATATTCTACTATGTATAGAGATATGAGAATAATTTTAATGGAATATGTGATTATTCTAATATTATCACCTAGATACAAGATCAATAGTCCATTTAAGAAGGTTGCACAATCATGAAACTTCTTTTTTAACATATGATATTGGATGATATGTTCCTATTTGAACACATATAGGTAAACCAATCCTAGTGTTCTCTTTAAATATTCATAATTGAGAGTTCTTAGATTAAGGATTTCTTGGATGAGCAATCCTGAATGACGTGCCCATCTACAATTTATATGACATATTCTACTATGTATAGATATATGAGAATAATTTTAATAAATTATCTAATTATTCTAATAGTATAGTCCAAATACATGATTAATAGCTCATTTAAATGGGTTCAACGACTATGCAATCTCTTATTTAATATATGATATTAGAGGATACATCCGTATTTTAATGCATACATGTGAAAAAAATACTAGTATTCTTGTTCATTATCAATAATTAAGAATTCCCGGATTATGGGTTACTTAGACTAGTAACCATAAATGAGACATCTATCCTCAATTTATATAACATATTCTACTATGTATAGAGATATGAGAATACTTATGTTGTATTATGTTAGATCAATATCCCATTTCAATGGTGATGAGACGCGATTCGCATAGGCCGCGATATCGCATCTTCCCCTACGATATCGCGTATGCGATATCGCAGTCCGCTGCCATATCTATAAATAAGATGTGGCTCTCCCTTGTTCAGGATCCCAGTTTAGAAATAGCGAAGCTCTGGTAGTCTGATCCCTCCAGAGTTAGAATTTTTCCCGTGTCTACCCGCAGTGTGGTGAATGTAACTGTATGGTGTCTTTATTCGAGTGTGCCATACTTGGACATGCACATGACCAGCAATAAAAATCGAGATTACTTCATCACTGTAGCATTCACTTAGTTTATTTAATGTTATATATTGCTTTCATAGCACGGTGTGAGTACGACTTGACTACGAGCATCTACGGATGTGTACTGCTAGTTAAGGAATCGGTTACTCATTGTGATTAGTCTCTCACCCTTAAACTCCTAGAAGCGGAACGAGTACGACTTGGTTATGAGCATTTAAGTGTGACTGCTTGGTAGCCCAGTGGCATATCCAGGATCTACGCTTGGTAACCTAGTGGTGTATTTGGGATCTGCACTTGGTAATCCCAGTGGTGTACCTTAGAGCTACGCTTGGTAGTCCCAGTGATAGTCGTGCATGAAGTCCAAGATGTGTACGGTTGATCAAGGAATCGGTTGCTCATCACACGTAGGCTAGATTAGATTTTCTTTACCTTTTCCTCCTAGTTTAGTTTAGTTAATCTTATTTTCCACTGCCTTCAGGAGGAGCGTAGATTAGGAAACACATCATACACCTCATCTAGACTAAACCAGAAGTGACATATGCAAAACTAGTCTAGGTGGGAAGACAGCGAACTGCGACCTAAGGCTAACTATCTAGGTGCCACAACTAGTCCATCTACGGAGTTCGACTGGATCGCGCATGCGACGCTCGTTTCGTATGGTTGAGTGTAGGAGTACCTCGCCACTCATCATAGGCGCTGTTGCCAGGGATGGTGCTAGTTATCTAGATTAGTTATAGCATACAAGGTCACTATAAAGGACTTAACGATATTTCTCTTAGAAAAGAAGAAATTATAAAAAGTCACATAAATTCACACACAACAATGTCTCTCCGACAAGATGATAATAATGCCACACTTAGTGAGGAAGTTCATTGGAGAACCAACAAACTATATAACGATGAAGATTGGAGTACGTAACTTGAAGTGGGAGTTTCCTATAAGAATGAACAAAAACAACGTCATAACAACACACGAAAGCCTAACTTACTCGATGACGATGAACCCCCATTGGCCACTACAAGCTTAACGCAAATACAAGAGCCTGTTCGAATCTCACGTAGGTATCGTAAAGAGAGCCGACTACCCAGGCTCGATTTAAACAACTTTTCCAAATTTTTAGGAGGCTATGACTTAGATCCACATCAACATTTGCTAGCCTTCTACGATGCCTACACATGGAATAACATTGATAACAGTTGGAAAAAACTGAACCTCTTTCCTATGAAACTCGTTGACCAAGCTAAAGTATGGTATAGATCATTAAAACCAAATTCAATACGATGCTGGTCAACAATGGTAAAGGTATTTAATGAAAAATATCAAACCTACGCAAGAGTGTCAGCCTTGAGGAAACAAATCTGAGGATGGAAACAAGCACAACATGAACCCTTGGACATGGCCTTAGAAAGATATTATGCACTATTAAACAACTGTCCAGGCCATGGGTTTTCCGAGGAAAGGCTAATGTATCATATTATTGACGGGCTATGTAATGAAACAAGAGATACCTTAGGAATGTATGCCTGAGGTCAACTATACAACCTATGAACCCATCAAATTCAAGAGCTTATTAAGCGGGTAGCAAAAGAAGAAGGAGAATTAGCTACATGGGAGAGTGTTGAAAAACATCAACAGGACCAAAATATTAACTCAACAAAGGTCCATGATCATAACAAGGAGATATCAAAAAATCTCAAGGTGGAAACATCATCTTTGCCAATACAACAATCGTTAGAAGAAGCTGAGGCAAAGATCAATAAGATGTTGGAATGGATGAATCAAAGGTGTGGAGAATTTATTAACACCATTGGAGATAGGGTTTTGACAACCCAAGAAGCAGGGTGAAATAATAGACATTCAGAAAGAAGGAATGAAGGAAATAAGTGCTCAACTACCAATCATACGTATGAATGCAACATATGCCTATACAATCACCCCAAGGGTCAATGCCCCATACTGTTACATCTACATGAGCATTGGAAAAATATGTTACGTCTAGAGTTCGTACAGAGATACTGTGTTAGACCACGGTGGCAACAATCCCAGTCGTGGGGGAATCCACCCTTAGACTAGAGGCACCCTTCACATTTTCCGAATCCAAATGCTTATCACGTCCAACATCCTATTTCTCCATTTGGGCCACCATACTCTATCTCACCACAATACTATTCTCCACAATACCATCAACCCATGCCTCCAACACAACCACCACCTTGTGCACCTTACACTCCCCCTAACTTTCAACATTATCATCCTTTCCCTCCTTCCACAATGCCACCAACTATTCCTAAGGTGTTTGTACCACCGCAACCCACGAACAACACTTGTGCTACTACTACTAATAGCAGTGAAGAGCCTCCTCAACATCAAAGACATCCTTTCTTTAAACACAACCATAGGAAGGGACAACATAACTCTGAGGTCACTGCATCTTCCAACCCAGCACAAGTCCAACATTGTGGTGCACCCTTACCTTCGAACCCAATGCCTCATGTAACTTCATCAAGGCCACCAACTAACACTCCAACAACCACAAGGCCCAATGAACACAACCGTGGGAGGCATCATCCTAATCCTTGCATACCATCTAATGGTCCTAAACATCATAGTGGGTCAACTCGTTATCCGGGAACTACATCGTATAAAGTGCCCCACTATGCTTATTATAATCAAGTGTGCGAACTTTGAGGGGATAAGTATAGACCGGTCCCAATACTTCCAATATGCAAGGATCCTTATTTTCCATTTATTAATCCTTGCCATACTCAACTATTTAGTTATGGAGGATATCCCCCATTTCAATAACAAGAAGTATTAATAAATATTTTTCATTTTCTTTAATTTTTCAACTTTTTGTGTTTCATTTTTTCATTTTTCAACTTTTGTTTTATCTTTTTGTGTGTTTGTCTTTTTCACGTTTTTGTAAGTAATTTCATCTATGAATAAAACACTCATGTGGATCGTTGGTTGAGGTGTGTTTTATGTTATTAAGTCATGAGTGATCAATTATTTGAAATAGTAAGCCCATTACACCCACTCATCCACTCTATAAATAAAGAGGTTCTGTTCGAGGGTATAGTGATATTCTTGAAATTTTTAAACTTAAAATTAATTTTGTGTTATTGTACCCAGAATGAAGAAGGATGGACCAAGAGGGAATGATTAGGATGTGACATCAAGGGGACTTGCGGATTCTCTTTGGTGACATCTGTGGGAGTTATCATGCAATATGGTTGTACTAAGATCCTTGTAGATCTAATGAAAAATGGGAGTAAGAGTAATCAAAAGGGCACTCAAAAATCAAATGTTGTTCTATGGGGCCCCACTGGAAAGACATGCACCCATGCCTAAAGGTTGGCGATTTCTCTAGATTCAGTAAAGTTCAAAAAAAAAAGAGAAAGAAGAAGAAAAGAAAACGAAGTTCCATNTCTCATTTCGGTGATATTTACATGTGTGTGTGTTGTGGAGTTAGTGCAGATTACATTTAACCCTTCTAGTGCCCACGGACACTTTAAGTGTGATTACACAAGGGCATAATAGGTTGAAACCTGCTTTGGGGAGGACCCACTTGTGTAATTTTGTTGTGATCTTCATTAATTTTCTAGCTAGAACACACAATTTCTTACCCTCAGCTTAGTTTTTCATAAGTTTCTTTCCCATTTATTAACCCTGAAAAACTTTAACGTTCCAATGTACCATTACATTCCCTTTTCTTCGTAACCGCCAAATTTTTAATTGCTAAACTCACATCAATATCATTCAAAGTGCCTCTCAAATTCATGTAATTTCCCTTGTATATATTCATTCTTGTCAATGTCCTCGTTTTACACTAATAATTTCAAGAAAATCATTAAAAACTTTGGTCTTTTCATGTGTCTCACCTTAGTTGGGACGAGATATCGTGTACGCGATATCGCGTCCTATTTCCCTATAAATAGGAACCCCCGCCGCAACACTTAGCATCATTTGGCCATTTACGTAGGGGGAATTTTTTGAATTTTTTCTCTAAAACTTGCGATTGTGTGACCCTTGCTTTTTCATTCATATTTTGCACACTGGTGCTCCGATTTTACTTCCATTTGAACTTGCTTGAACCCGGAGTGTTCAGTTTAGTCATGGGGGAGAGACACTTGCTGAAAAGTGCCTAACTTTTTTGAAATTTTTCATTGCCCAAAGGACATCAATTAGGGTAATTACTATTAACACTTAGAAAAATTGTGCCAAAAAATCATATAACCCTTAAGTACACAGGGAGATTAACAATGAAACCCACCTAAGTCATAGGACCCATCATTATAATTTTCAGGCACAATCACATGATAACATAAGATCTTCAATTAAAGGCATGTAGTAAGTTATAACTTGAATTTGAAAAAAACCTTACTAACATTTGGCCCGTGTGATTACAAATGGCCCCGAAACGTTCACAGCAGAAGAGTCCTACATAAGGTGGAGCGAAACAACCTCGGAGAGGTAGAAGGCAACGTCTTGCTGGATAACATACCGAACAAGAGGTGCACTCATTCAGTATCCATCAAGAAGAACCTCCTACCAGATGATCCAGGCAGGCGGAAGGAGGAGCTGTTGTGCCTGAACCAGGACAACAACTCACATTGCCCCTAGAATGTGTTTAGGCTATCCATACAAAGTCCACAATTGCTTCGGTGATTGTGGAACTTAACTTCGAATCTTTTGCAGAGTTCGCTCCTAAGGCTATTAGGGATCACCTTAAGGGATCTCCCTTATGGCCTATCCTCTCTGAAAGCGGTGCCTAGTACTTAGGCGAAACATACCTATTCTGACACAATAAGGAGCAAGGCACCACAGTTAACATCGATGGTGTGACAGTAGATTTTTCTGCACAGGCGATTTCAGAAGTGTTAAACCTTTCGAATTTAGGCCCCCATGTTGCTCGGTTATCCACCTGATCAGACCATGATGTGCGAAAAGATTGGTTAGAGAAGGCTTATGGCAAAGATAAAGCTTTTGGTGAGCTGACAATGGAAGAGAGAGTTTATTTCAAAATCGGAACCTATCACCTCTTCCCCACTAAAGGTTTGAAAAGAATATCAATGTATGTGGCAAGAGGATGTGCAGTGTTGATGGGAAAGGTTAATGCTAACCTTCCCCATCTATATTTAACGGAGATCCTAAGGCGATTCGAAGAACGGAAGTTAGGGAAAATGGCACTCCCTTTTCCCTGCCTTATCAGAAAACTATGTCGGCAGGCTGGTATTCAGGGATATACAAATGACATCCTCTGAAAAGCCCAAAATGCTTCTTATGCTAAATTATTAAAGGCACCAGCTCCAAGAAAGAGCACTGGTGAAGAGCTGGGACCAGATGAAGAAGAAGAAGAACAGAGGACCGAATCACCTGCAACTCAACTTGCAGGACCCAGTTAGCCTCCAGTCATAGGTCCCAGACAACAAAAAGAAGTAGAGCCCAGCACAATCCAGGATCATCCACCATCGCAAGACTATAGACTATCGATGAGCCATCTTAGGATCATCATCGAGACGGTTAGTTGGGGAAGTCGTGATGACACAAACCTCTTCCGCGTCATCGATGATGCCGACCAGCCTACTATTTCAGTAGATCGCACAAGGGGTGAGTTATCAATGCAAATAGGAGGAGGGGAAAGCAGATGGTCACAATAGATCTCTGGACATGTGGCATCTTTTCAAGTGCAATTAGAGACTGGTGAAGAGGCCACTGTGGTGGTCATGCAACACCAGGATGCCGTGGGAGCTACTGAAGTGGTCGCTGACCACATCAAAGAGTCTTTTAACGTGCCTGTTATGCCACCGGTAGATCTTTCAGGAGCACGGGATGCTCAAAATATTTCTAGAACCTCAATGACTCCTGTGGAACATGAGGATGCATTGGACAGATTGCTTCAAACAGGATAAGTTTTGACGTCTCTGTTTGACATCCCCCAAGAGGTAACAGCAATTCAATCAGACCTCATTTCCACAAAGGGAAAGCTAGTCATATCCAAAGTAAGGGCAGAGCATGCTGAAGCTGAAGTGCAAAAACTACAAGAGTAGCTCATAACCTTACAAGAAGCACAGCAGGATCCTTTACAATTCGTTCCTGCAGACCAGCTACAAAGTTTCAGAACCAAGCAACTAACAAAACTAATTGTAGAAAATAAAAAGGTGGAAGAAGAAAAGGAGACGGCCACTTGGGATGCCTCCGCAAAAAAAGCGTAAACTCATGTGCATCTTAAGGCACTCAAGGCCTTACAAGAAGAGAATAAGCAGTTGGTTGCAGATAATCTTCGGTTGACTTCTGTGGAGAAACAAAAGAATGTTCTCGATGAACACTTTCATCAATTGTGAGAACAATTCATTCGGGTCAACCGAGATGTAAGCCGTTTAGCCAAAGAAAATCAAACCCTCTCAATGGAGGAGGTACAACCTATTCGACAAAAAATCAGCCATCGAAATTAGCGTGTGGCAGAATGAGGCTAAACAACATGAGAAGCTGAAGGAGCATTTCCGTGATCAAGTGGGGATGTACAAAAAAATCCTAGAGAAGGAGATCCATATGGCCAAAGCTCAAATCAACAACATCAGTGCTCAACACACTGATTGGTGGGCCATATTGGACACTTATGCCTATGCCCACCAAGTAGAAATTAAGAACCGAGACCTGCAGATCTAAGACTTGACTGAATACATGGAGTTGAAAAATCTTCGATATGCCAACCTAGCCATGTTAACAGTAAGGCACCCGAGGTTAGAGCTCGAGTAGTAGGTAGCTTCCACCCACATCAAATACGAAGTAGAATTTGCAGAGCGAAAGAAGTTGGCTGAAAAACTAGACGTCACAAATTCTGAACTCACAGTGGTAAAAGAAAGCTACCAAGGATAGAAAGATGTGGCAACTGACTTGGCTCGATGGCTAATAGAACTTCATGAATAAAAAGACAAAGCCAAAGCCTATGAAGAGGAACGATGGGTGTTCGCGGTATGGTACGTCAAAGCTAATCAGATGTTCCCGCAACTACCCTGTCCATGGGAAATGCCGACTCCATCAAACATTGGAGCATCAACATGGACAGCCCAAGACCCCTGGACTGAAGAGGAGAAGCTCCAAGCTATTCTTCAGCGTCATCAACCTTCAAAGCTTGGAGCATGTGACAAAGAGAAAGCACCCATGGAGGAGCCACCGCCACCAGGAACTACATGAGTTCCA
>MNCI01026285.1:469839-487878 GCA_015680685.1 Gnetum montanum | reverse complement strand
GCCACTCATCAAATGGGTTGCATAACCATGCAACCTCTCCCATAGGTGTTTTTTTCTTCATTTGACATATGATATTAGAGGATACATTCAAATGCATATAGGAGAAAATGATACTAGTTTTTTTGTTCTTTCTTCATAATTGAGAGTTCTTGGGTTATGGGTTGCTCAAATAAGCAACCTTGAATGATACACATATATACAATTTATATAACATATTCTATGATGTATAGATATATGAGAATAATTTTGATAGATTATGTTATTATTGTAATAGTATAGCCTAGATCAAAGCTCAATAGTCTATTTTAGTGGGTTGCATGATCATGCAACCTATCCCATGGGTGTTTTTTTTCTTTCAACATATGATATCAAAGGATACAATGGGTTTCATGGACATGCACCCATGCAACCTCTTCAATGGATTTTTTTCGTCTTACATATTAAATAGAAGTATACATCCCCATTTAAACACATACCAGAGAAAAGGATACTAGTTTTCTAAATCCTAGATTATGGATATCTTGGATGAGCAACCTTGACTTAGATAGCTATATGCAATTTATATTCCCTATTCTATGATGTATGGATACATTTATATATTAAGATAAAATATATCATGAAATGTTAATTTTTACAAGGAATCTCACTTTCATCTTTCATATAATTCTCAATTATTTGTTTTTGACAAATCATTTCCAAAAATAATTCAAGAAGAATCAAGGATAATGAGAAATAATATAATGAAAACACATAATATTAACATATCATAAATACCAAAAAGAATAGTCATAATTTGATAGAAGGAGGGGACTGATCTGTAATACCAACATCAATAAGCCATTAATACATGAATATATATGGTATACATTAATGATAACATAACAAATATATACAAACATAATAAATTGGACTATATGACATTCCTACTTAAAGAATTATTACATGAACTATACATCATGAATTATTTAAGGCTTCGCAATGGGTAGTTTCACATATCATGAACTATTTATGGATCTACATTAGGCTCCAAAATATAGATGAAAAATATCAATTTAGACTAAATCATTTTCATAATTACATGGTCCTTCTTAACCAAAACATCCTAATCATGCATCATGTTTTTTTTGCTACAAAAATTGAGTGAGACATATTCTTAGTAATTATAAGTCCACATCTTTAGCTATTACTAGTTCATACTACCACTAATGACTACAATGTAGAAACTACTATAATTTGTATATTTCCTCATGGGATCATGCAACTAAGAATTCATAACAAAGCTACTAAAATAATTACATATGTAATTAACTAAAACTACATTTACATGGAAGTACAGGTAAAGGATATATCCTAATTTATTACAAAACACAATAAAGAGATATAAATTGACTAAACAATGTTCACACACAGTAGTGCAAGTAATATATTTTATTTGTAATATGCTCATCATGTATTTATTGTAGTCAATGATAATTTTAAACACAAAATTGATAGATTAAACAAACTAGTGTCTAGTTAACACATGATAATGTTGAGAAATGAAGGCATGAAGTAAAATAAAAAATCATGTCATTTTATGCCTTCAAATATTACAAAACCTACATTCAGTTATGTTAGACTGTTTCTTTTCAAATCAATGAGTATTTGTTGGCTTCTCTCTATTTCAAATTTTTCTATATAGGAAGAAACAAAGTCCCATTTTTTTGGTTGTTACTTATAACTAGTAAGGGTTGTTCTATGCATTCCTTTTTTGGATACTCAAAACACTTACTTAAGGATGTAGGGCTACAGGAATGCACTTGTCATTTCATTTTGGTTGGGGTATAAAAATAATATCATCCAAACTCAATTATATAGTTTGTTTTACTATTTAATTGGGATAGAGACACTAAAATTGATAAGAATGATGGTGCATAAATTCCTAGATATATTTGAAAAATCAATGGTGTCACAACATTTTTTAACTAGGTAATGGAGAAACAAATCCTAATCTATATACTTTGCCACATGTATCCATTTAGTAAATCATGCATATATAGATAGCATTATTAGAAAAAAAACCAAAAAAGCATAAAAATGTCCTTGTTACGAAGCTTAATTAAGTTTAGACACTGAATTATCAAACTAATCCACTACCATAGGTACATACAAACATAATAGTTTTCCTAGATGACAAGTATAACAAGCATCAAAATTAGATAATAATTGTTTTGACACAATGTTTAAGGACCTTAGAAAATTGGAAATTAATGCATCATTTAAAAGAATTTGGAAATAAGCATCAAAAATAGATAATACCATGACTAAAGCATCATGAATAAAATAGTCAAAACTTTCTACTCTTATTGCAAATAGACTTCCTACAAAATTTCTAATACACTTGAATATGAATCCAAACATTTCATTAAAATGAAAAAAAAACATAATATATCTTTAAACATTCATATGTATAGCATATAAAATCATAAAATCTCATAGTCTTCTACCTGGTCAAGTACTTTAGCCCAACACTTAAAACTAAGGCATTCTCAAAAATCAAACTAGGGCATGCTAGGAAATTAAATTGGAGAAACATGCAAGAAACATATAGATATGAAAATAAGTAGCTATGTACAAAATACATAAATAAATAATACATATTAAGTTGAAACATAGCTTTGCCAATGTAATATGAAAAATTTATTTCTTGTAAAAATTTTTCAACTCAAACTACTATTTCAAAAGAATCTAACTACAGTATTCATGAATAAACTTCAAACTATAATACAAGAAAAATTCTTTCTTGATATTGACAAAAAAAATCTAAATCTTCTATTTTGCATAGAGTTGCAAACAGAACTAGGTTTCTTGTAGGTGTACACAAGAAATTTAGCTAGAATATTCCTAGAAATCAAATTAGGAAATGCCAGGAAATTTAATAGATGTTCAAAAAATTAACAGTATGAAGGCAAGAAAATAGGTCAATCAAACAAAATTTGACAAATTTTAGAGCACTTCCTTCAAAATTAGGACAACTACCTTCAAAATTATGGCTATTGCATCATTCTAATATGAACATGAAAATCTAAATTTTGAATTCTAGAAAAGGAATGAAGCACATATACACACCTTTAGGCAGTTTTCACAAAGCTTGCATGAAACTAGGGCCACAAACAGAGAAGTTTGCATGATGTGGTAGTGATTAGAAGCAAAAATCTTAAATATTTTGAGAAAAGGTAGTGTTTAAGAGCAAACAACTTCAATATTATGAGTAAAGTAAGCAAGAACTTGTGGTGGAGTATGGGCGATGGGAGTGAGGTGGAGTATGGGCAATTGGCACATAGTATTTGTTTGAAGGAAGCTTGTGATTTTGAAAATGGGTTTATGATTAGGGTATATTATAAATGTTCATTGTAATAAATTAGGAGCACTACCTTTAAAATTACACTTAATGAATCATTCTAATAGGAACATAAATATCTAAATTTGAAACTCTAGAAAAGGAATAGAGCCCATATATACACCTTTTAGATAGTTTAAACAAAGCTTGTATGAAACTAGGGTAAAAAACAAAGAGGTTTATGTGATGTCATAGTGACCAAGAGTAAACACCTTAATCTTTTGAGCAAAGGCAATGTCTAGGAGCAAACACCTTTAATTTGCTAAGCAACGTAAGTAAGAGCTTGTGATGGAGTAAGGTTGATAAGAGCGACATGGAGTATGGACAAATAGCACATAATATTTATCCAATGGAAAGCTCATGATTTTGAAAAGAGGATTATGAGTAAGGTATATTATAAATGTTCATTGTAATAAAGCTGAGCATGAAAGAATTGAACATGGAATATGTATGTTAAATGTTCATGGTTTTATCACTCATCCTTTTCATAGCTAAAAAATCATTTATTGAATCTAAATTAAAACTATAATTATAACTCTACCACTACCTAAATAGCACTATCCAAGCAATGATTAGTAAAGCTTAAGCTCTAGTAATTATTGTAACTCAATCACCATCAAAGTTTGTCACAACTATGTAGATATAGTAATGAAGAATAAGCAAACAAAGCTCTCATTATTGGTGGCTATGATATTATTATTTGCAATTCATATTAAGATTTATATTCTTTCTACTCATGATTCTTACATTTCATCATAGTAGTTGATCATATAGAAGCATGATTGAATAATTCCACATGAAGAAGGTGATCATAACATATATTTTATAAATGAATGCTTATTACATTGATAAATTGAATGATAACTTCTTTGGTTTAAAACCATCTAACTATGGATAAAGCTTTTCATCAAATTTTGATGGGAGTAAAGATGCACTAATTAATAGAGCTTTAAATCTAGTCATTAATGTGAGTCTTCATCAAAATCTATCCCAAGTTTGCATACATACTAAGGAAGAACAACCAAACCAAGCTCTCATTTTTGTTGGTTTTTCTAGTTAAGATTAATATTATATGATAGAAACATACATTTTGGTAGTTATCTTGCTATAGATTAATCTTATATGATTAATCTTGATTTTTTTCTAGATCATTACCATGAATAAGATTCTAGAAATTTTAGTTGATATTATGCTTTCCTAAACAAGATTAGGGTCAAATGATGCTACAACATTTTTGAAAATGAATTTTAAGATGCATATTACTATAACATTAGTTTATATTTAAATTATTTTTATATATGATTCATGAATCTCAAAAAATGAGAAACATCCCCAAAAAAATTTTAAAATCATTATAAGCACATAAGCTTCATACAAAAATAATAGATGAGGATAAAGTAAAGAATAAAAATGAATAAAAACGTATGCATAATCTCACATTGAATGTGATAACATAAAGAATATAAATGATTGACTTTTTTGCAATGATAAATTAAATGGAAACTTGATTAGTTAAGAACCATCTAACTACAGATCATGATTTGAAGTAAACTTTGGTGATGACTTAGCCACACTAATTAAGAGAGAGATCAAGCTCTAGTAATTGGTATAACTCAATCACCATCAAAGTCTATCCCAACTCACTAGATGTAGTGATGAAACAAAACCATACAAAGCTCTCATTTTTTTTTTCATTTTTTATGTTCTCAAATCCATAAAATGATTTCTAAAAAGATGGAGATACAATGTCTATCATCCATCACCCATGTATCATTAAATTTATCATATATTAATTAAATTAAATTTTGAAACATAGATTTAATGTAGGCATAACCACATTGAATTAATTAAAAGTATATCCCAAGTCACAAGACATATTGATGAAGCACATCCATACCAAGCTCGCATTTTATAATGTAGGATCACCGAAATCCAAACCATGTATCTATGACTATTTGTTAATATAATGAAATGTGATAGAAATAGTTCCATATCATAGGAATAATCCCACATAGAGGAGGTGATAAAAATGTAAATTATATAAATGAGTGCTTTCTACATTGATACATCAAATAAGAAATTTTTTGGTATAGATCCATCTAACTATGGATCAAGATTTGTAGCTAAGTTTAATGGAGATAGAGCTACACTAATTACTAAACCTCAAGCTTTAATAATTGATGTTAGTATACATAGTAAGGGAGAACAACTAGATCAAGCTCTCATTTTTGGTAGATGTGATATTATTATTTGCCTTATTTGTTGATATTTCTAGTTATGATTAATCTTATATGTTGATGTTACTTAATATCCATCAAAATCTACCCCAAATCTACATACATAGTAAGGGAGAAAAACCAAACCAAGCTCTCATTTTTGGTAGATGTGCTATTATTATTTATCCTATTTGTTGCTATTTCTAGTTATGAGTAATCTCATATGATAGAAACATATATTTTGGTAGTCATATTACTATAGAATATATTATGTATTACTGTACTTTATCCTCTATTAGATTAGCTTCTATGAAGTTATTGTTTTGGTCACCTCAGATAGGAAATGATTTGTGTGTGTATGCTTGCACATAGTCTTTGTACATAAATAATAGGTGAGGATAAAGTAAATAATAGGAATGAATAGTAATGAATGCATAATCCCACATTAAAGAGACAATGAAAACATAAAGATTATAAATGATTGATGTTTCTCCAATGCTAAATTGAATGATGTATTTTAAAAATTATTCTTACTATAATGAATAGTTCCATACAATTGTAATTGTTATATTTCTATGTAAATTCTCATATGATTATGTCTATTTTGTTATTGCAAAGTATAATAACTTTATTTTGAAATTGATTCTAATCTATTCTGATAAAAAAGAACATTATTTTAAAATGCATTTTCAGAAACCTTTTTAATATAATGAATAATTTTGTATAGTTCTAATTATCGATGACACCATGATATACACCCGGGGCGCTGTTCCGCAGGCCAGGGCGATTCTGAAAGCGCTGGACAAGCTGCACTGGGAGACTGGCCTAGAGCCCAACCCAGGGAAATCTACGCTTTTCTTCACCCACACTCACCCGTCTGTGCGCAGCAAAATCGTCCAAATCCTGGGGGTTCTCCTGGGGGTAGCTGATGCAACTTACCTGGGCATTCCTATGCATAACTGGCACAGGCAGCAAACTTGGCAGGCGCTCATTGCAAGGTTGCAGAAGCATGCTGCTCACTGGACAAATAATTTCCTGATGCATAAAGGGAAGATGGTGTTGGCGTCCTCTGTGTTGGGGGCCATGACGCGGTTCGCGGCCTCGGTGGCATCCCCGCCCCTTNGCGTCACTGCCAAGATTGACCAAATTATCCGCAACTTTGTTTGGTCTGGAGGCAAGGGAGGAAATAGGATGCATCTGTTGGCTTGGCCAAAAATCGCGCGGCCCCGGTACGCAGGGGGGGTGGGGCTCCTCCCCTTCTCCCTGGAAGTGGCCCTGGGCCGGCATAGGCTCCTCCAACGCTTGACCACTGACACCGAGGACCCTTCCCTCTGGGTGCAAATCCTGAGGGAAAAATACAGTCCCTGGACGGCGGCAGCCTCTGACTCCAACACTTGGAGGTAGCTCTGTGCTCAGGTTAGAGCGATGGACAGCGTTGATGAGATCCACCTGCAGCCCCGGCAGCTCCTGCAGAAGCTGTTCCCGGCCGACCCATGCTGGAAGCGGTTGTGGAAAGGCATTCTTCCCGAAAAAATTAAAGCCTTTGGGTGGTTGATTCTGCATCAGGCCCTCCCGGTCCGTGCTGTGCTGCAGGCCCAGGGCATGGCAATCAATAATCTGTGCCCAATGTGCAATCAGCAGGTTGAGACTCAGCAGCATTTTGTTCTCGAGTGCCACATAACTAAACAGATGTGGCGAACGGCGGGGCTCCGCTCTCCGCAATTCTCTGGCAACTCGGCAACACTGGCGGCGCTCTGGGTCCTGTGGCGGGCCAGGAATGACTGCATTTTTAACGGCACCGCAATCCCCTCAGTGAGCACCTTGGTCAGCAAGACGCGGACTCTTTGGACGGAAATTGCCTCAGCAATGGCTCCTCCACCCACCTCCAAACCTTCCTTACAGCAGCAGACGCAAACGTGGTGGGGTCACGGGGGGCCACCTCGCACGACGGGAACCCCCCACGACGAAGCCCGGGCGTGGACGAGCCCTGGACAGCTTCACAAGAAGGAGAGGCAGGAACAGAATGCTGGCACCTCTGCATCTCTCGGGAATCAGACCCCAATCATCCCTATGCAGGCTTGGGTGGCAAACGCCCCCAGTTCACGCAGGACCGGCATTGCCCAGATCATCGGCGAATATAGACGGCGCAGGGCGGAGGGAAATCAGCAGCCCAGGATGGCCGACAAATAAGGACCGGACGCGTCTCTCGGCTGCCTGCCGTCGTTGCAGGTTGTCTGGGCACCCTGGGTGGAGTCTTTCCTGACGGGAAATTTTGTCTGGGCGCCCTGGGTGGTGTCTTTTCTAACGGGAAATTTTGGTCTTGGGGGTGGGTGGTCTTTTTGGCTGCGGGTGTTCTTGGTGGGGATTTCCTTGTCCGGTGGGGCCAGCAGCCCTGGCCCACGCTGTGCCTGTGTATAGCTTCTCCTTGTTTTTTCCATTTTGATAATTAATATGGCCTGAACTTTTTCAAAAAAAAAATTATCGATATATTTCAAAAAATTATCAAAAAATAGTCATCCATTCATGTCAAATGCCAGTGAGATTCAACTACATGTCTAAAATACACTATCTAAAATATTAATATAAAATACATGAGGATGCTTGGGCATGCAACCCCTTGTAATTATTCATTAAATAGTAGGTTTTTTGGGTATGTAATACATGATGATTTTTAGGACATGTAACCCTCTTTAATTATACATAAAATACGAGGTTGCTTAATATAATTGGACTCAAAACAATAGGTTTCTTGGATGTGCAACTTTACTTAATTATACACAAAAGCATAGGTTTTGCAACTTTATATATTTTGAATAAAAATAGGAGGTTGCTTAGGTTTGAAATATAATATAATTTGACTCAAAATAGTAGGTTTCTCAGGTGTGCAACCTAATATAATTTGACTTAAAATAGTAGGTTGCTTGGGCATGTAACCATTCCTTATTATACACAACAAAGTAGGTTGCAAGGGCATGAAAATTGATATAATTGGACTTAAAATAGGATGTTTCTTAGGTGTGCAATCCCTTATAATTGAACATAAAATAGTAAATTTCTTGGGTGTGAAGGCTCTCTTAGTTATATATAAAACAGTAGGTTGCTCAGATGTGCAACCTCATATAATTGGACTAAACACACCAGGTTGCCTAGGTGTGGGATCCCTTGTAATTATACACAAAAAGTATCTTGGTCTATAATAAAACCTTTTATAATTATACTTAAAATAAATATTTATGGGGATTGAATCCTCTTATAATTATACTAGAAACTCTAGATTGCTCAGTTGCAAAACCTCTTATAATTATGAAAACAAAAAATTTCTCATTTTTTAAACCTCTCATAATTGTGATGTAATAATATTTTGATCTCTTGCATACCCCTCCATGATTTTTCCAAAATAAATAATCTTCATTTTAATTATATTCTCTCAATACTTGTATAAAAGGAATAGGTTGCTCAAACATGCAACCTCTTATAATGCTATTAAAAACATGATGTTGATCGAATTTGATATGTCTCAATGCTATACCAAAACATTTGGTTGATAGTGTGTCACATTCTAGTAGTGAGATAAAAAAATAGCTTTATCTATCATGAATTGTACTAGGATTTATCTCAAGAAAGGCATCCTAGTTTCAGTTACAACCTATGAATATTTCTCCAAAATAAGAGGTTTCTTGGGCATGCATCCACTATGGATGGTACTAATAAGTTTACATTCCTGGGTCATAAAGCCTCTCATAATTATTTAGAAAACATCATATGGATCATTAGTTAATTCTATAAGAATTCGTATGAGAAAACATGGTCTTAATTAGAGATAAAATCTATCTATATTTGTCCATATGGATGTATTTGTGTGGGCAAAAGAGATCTTATAAGTGTCCTAGAAATGGATTACTTAGGCTTGTAGCCTCTCATTATTAAATTGAAGACTGATTTCTACATCATGAAACATAAATGGATTTGTATAATATACATGTGGTTCTTTGTTATAACAACTTATTTATATTAGTGTAAGATACAAATTATTTATTTTCATTTGTTAAATATTGACGAATGGTCAGCAAACATGTTAGATGATTGTAGTTAAAAATTATATCATATTAGCTTATATCATATATTCTTGAATTATTAAAAACTATTAGGAAGTGTTAAATACCTTTAATATGTGACCTATACATTAATTGTTTTTTGGCAAACGTTTGGAACTGGAGCACCAATGAGCTTTTCTGAATAGGGCTTAGGTGCTTGTTGGTCTTTGGCAACACCAAGGCCTAGAATCGTTAGTTATAAAAAGAACTAGTTGTGAATATGTGTTTGTTGTTGTGAATGTTGAAATAATTGGGTTGTGTATAAAATTGTAATCAACTTTAACAAAAAACAGTTATCTAACTTTGTGAAATATTATGAGTTGTTGAAGGTTCCTACTTTGTTCAATCACTTATTCTCTATGATCCTTATAATACTTGTAACAAATAAAATTTCACAAAAAAATTTTAGTACAATTTTGACAATCTACTCCTAATTTCCTATAGAGAGAAAGTTCCACAAGAAAACTAGAAATATAGTGAGATTCAATAAACATAGAAAGAGAAAGAAAAGAAAAAGGAATTGCATGAAATCTCAAATATTTAAGCAAGATAAATTAACATAATAAAACACTTTTCAATAAATCTATTCCCAATTCAATGACTACGAATTGTTCAAAACTTTATGAGCTCAACAAGCAATTTTATAAAGACAATCTTATTATATTACCAAAAATTGCTACCCAACTGATAAAGTACAAGTCTCTATTTTGGCTAATTAATAGATGTCAAAGATTGCATTCAATAGAGCTTTCCAAAAAACAAAAGATTTAACAATTTCTTGATTGAAATACCAAGGCAATACACTTTAAAAATAAAGAAGCTATTTTAGTTACATCAAAATCCCAAAAGATTTTCCAAGATTCTCTATGCTCAAAAAATGAAAATTTGTTTAAGTGATTACTATTAAATTGCTCTTGAGGCTTTAAATAGCATGGTCTCTTCTATAAAAGCTAAAGCATAGCTATAAAAGAAACCTAGGACAAATCCCAAAATTAAATGCCAAGAACAATACTATCTAAACCATTAGCTAAGCAACTAAAACTAGCTTAGTTATATATTTATAATATATATCTATAAATTGGCTGAGAGAATCTTATTAGTTTACAAGTAAAAAGTTCTTTGAGTAAAAAATTTCATGACTTCTGGATGAAGAACAAGATTTAAAAACCCATATTTTTATGCCTTCTGGACGAAGAACAAGAGTTTTGTACCTTCTTTTTTCTAAGGATGGGTTTTCTAAAAAAAAAATTTATCAATTAGTGTATGCTCTCACCCTTAGCCGAATTTGTTGTTTTTGATATACAATGCAAATGGAGTATGCACTAATTGACAGAAATTTTTTTTTCAGAAAACCCATCCTTAGGAAAAATAAGGTACAGAACTCTTGTTCTTCGTCTAGAAGGCATGAAAATTTGGGTTTTTAAATCTTATTCTTCATCCAAAAGTCATGAAATTTTTTACTCAAATAAATTTTTACTTGTAAACTAATAAGATTCTCTCGGCCAATTTATAGATATATATTATAAATATATAACTAAGCTAGTGATCGCCAGTCATCTGTTGTAGCGATGATTTAAACATAACAAATAAAAAATATTATAAGAGTTCTGTACCTTATTTTTCCTAAGGAATATTAATTGTAATCTACTAATTGTTTTATTTCAAATTTACCCTATTTGCTTGGGGCATTACATTAATGATGTTTTCAACTTTTTTTGAAACTGTGTTGAGGCTTTGTAACCATCCAACAAATCCTTTGTAATTTCTTGGATGTAATTAAAATTTCTAGTTTTCAATTTTCAATACTAAATGGAAGAAGAGAAGATTATATAAACCTTTTGCTACAATATTATATTTTTGTCTCAAATATTTAGGCTAAGGGAAACTAAAAAATAACATATGGCTCATCCTTAAGATCTCTTGAACCGCACAGCCTACATGTTTGTTTTTTCTCTAAGATAAGTTTTTCTCTATGAATTTCCTTTAGAACCCGTGGTTGAAAAACTTATGAATGTGTTTTAGATTTCTTTGTATCTCTTCCAATGAAATATTTAAGTCTTTAATCCTTGTATCCCATCTCTAGTCTTGTGTCTTTGAGAACTACTTTAGACTATTTTAGATAGCTTCAACTTGGATGTTTGTACTTTTACCTTTAATTCATCAATTTTGTACCCTTTGAATAACCTCATATTTTTTAGCACTAAGACTTGGTCTTCAAATGGTGCATCCATACTATTAATTTTTACACAAACCTGAAGGCAAAAAATATTACAAGATACAGAAGGAGGAGGAGGCAACCATGTGAAAAAGGCTTAAAAACAGAAAAAAAAATAAAAGGGAAAAATAGAATAGCAAAATATGCATCGCATCATTCATATGCGTCTAAGATTTTGCTTTTTCGACCAGCTCCTACCCTATTGTGGGCATCAACGGTCATATTTCCGATGGAGGCTTCGGCTTCCTGGCATACCCACATGGCCTAGTCGTTGACAATGTCTTGGATGCAGTTCTGGTGAACACGTCAAGCACGGTGCTTCAAAGGTAGCACATGGGTGAGGATGTGTTCTAGGTGCTCTGTGGAGGCAGTGGGGGGTCATGGCCAGATGGAAGCTCTACCTCTGGCCACGGATGCAATCGTGGCCATAGCCACAGTCAAGGTCGCGGCTCTGGTAGATTTGGTAGATCTAATAGATCTACTGGTCGTGGTCATAGCAGAGGCTGCGGTTCTAATAGATCTATAGGTTTTAGCTACAGATCTAGAATTTTAGGCCCTGGTGGCCCTTCACATTTTGGATCTGGTCAATCCAACCACCTTCCACCCTCTATGTAGCGTGCACATCCCCCTCAGCCTCTACCTCTTGTTTCATGCCTCGATCCTATTTTACATCCTGATCCACACATCGTTTCCATCTTTGGTCACAATGTTGGATCTACTTCTACGCAAAACTCGAGCCCTCCTCCTCCTACTGCTCCATGCACTATTTTCACATTCTATCACCTGGCATGATCTATATGTCTATTTCTGTTTTGCAATGGACGTAACCTTTCATAACACGTCAGCGTTATGCACAAAGTTGGCATTACCAAAATGGCCTGTGGGAAAGTCAACGTTAGTCAGTGTTATGGACAAAATTAGAGTTATTGAATTATGACTGGTAATGGCCTCTCAGCCAAACAAAATGAAAAGAAAAGAACTCATAGGATTAAAACAAATCAGCTGGATTGATGTCTTTAGCAATCTATCTTACAAATAATCTTCAATTATCTTTTTTCAAATCTTTCCCTCTAAAATCTTCTTCCAAGATCTACCTTTGAAGGTCCTTTTATAGTGACCTTAAGGTAGTTACAATAATCACCTTAGGAGTTATAGCTTCGATGGGGGATTATGAGAAATTTAAGCCGTGGTTGCCAAGTGTTTTCTTGATAACAAATATCATAAAAGTTATAATAGGAAGTTACAAAAATTGGAGAAATACATGCCACAAATTGGAAAGTGTCCTTTCAAATACAAATATTTAGGAATTTTAGTTAGGTTTTTATACAACTTAAGCATGTGAAAATTTACTTTGAACAAGTAAAGTTCCATAGATATGTCCCTTTAAATTGCAACTTTGAACATGTGAATGTGTTAATTTTTCAAACTTATGCTACCAATTATAGCCACCATAGTATATGTAATGTTTTTATTAATATGTTATTGCAACTTTAAGCTTAAAATAGGAATTTCTATTTTCTGGGTGAAGTTTGGGTGCAAGGGTTTTCTACTGTTGTGTTTCCCTCACCACGTGTTGCTCATTGGAAAAAGTGGTGTCACTATGATGGATAGGCACGTGTTGGATTCGTGGCTTTGTCCAGTATCCTTGATAAGTTGCTACGTGTTCTAACAATTGTAGATTTGTTTGGAAATTTTTTGAACTTTACCTCTTGGCTCATCCTTGCCCTATAAATGTTGGCACTTCTAGCTCTATTGATGTTGTAGGAAACTATGTCTCCTATCATCATGGTCCTCCTGTTGGCACTACATTCACTATTGTTGTTAGTGTCAAATTTTGAACTACTCATTTTACTTATTTTGATTGTTTCTTTGAGGGTTTGCAATTGGTCCTCTTTGGTTAGACTGAACCACCATTGAATGTTGAATTATCTTTCTATATTTTTTAATTTACCTTGGTCATATTGCCAACACTGCCATGTGTTAGGTCTATCTCCTTTTTCTTCAAAAATCATAGTTTTCATTGTTAAATTTTTGCATGTAGGTGAATGTGAAATTTGTTAGTTTTGATGGTTGTGTAAGGAAAAGAAATCATGATGCAGTGTTATTAGTAAATTTCCATTGTTTCTTTTCTTGTTGGATTGATGCTTTTTCTCATGTAGCAAAAATTTGCTAAATAATATAGTATTTAAGATGATGAGTTGCATCAATTATTTTTACCCTTGTTGGAGTAAGGATTTTGATTAATAGCATTAACTCCCACTTTATTGTTGTTCATGAAACATTGGGTATTATTTCATAACTTAATTATAGACCTTCACTATTCCCTTTCTTGATTTCAACTATTTTCTTTTATTTTCTAGAGCATCCAATAGTTATTCATAGGGGATTTTCCTTGATAAGGTTGCAATGTTTTTCTCAACTATTAACTTGTCAAATTGTCGTTAACTTAGTCATGAGTTTTTGTCAAAATGCTTATTTAGATTAATTATCTTCACCAAAATCTTTAAACATAAGGACTTGTAATAGATTTATGCTAAATTTAACTTTTTTAAAAAAAGAAATTTTAATTGCCTATGTATCCACCTTAAACTCTAAAATTTAGAGACACTAAGGATTAAGAAATAATTCTTCTCCTACACCAAGTTACACTCCATATGAGTATAAAAACCAAAAGAGCAACACTAAATAGATCATTTTCCCAAAACTTAGATAGGTAATGTTACTTATGGTCTTCAAATATATCTCTTTTTATTTTTATATATCATTTTTCCAAATCTATTGATTCCATATTCCTGCTCCATAAAATGGATAAAATATGCTAACATTTCATTTTCCCACCTAAAATTCCTTTGGAATCCTAATGTTTAAAATTACTCACCAACTAAATCATCACCAACACAAAACTTAATTCAACATTTTTACAAAAATACAAATCTTTTTTGAGGAAAACTTTCACAAAACTTGAGGTTTGATGAAATAAAAACATCATTCCTAATAAAACTTAGGAAATTATACAAACTCAATATCATTTAAACTATTTTGTGGATAGAAAGAGAATAATTAGAGTAACTTATTTAGGTTCTCTCATATTGAGAGTCCTTTCATATGTAATTTTAGTTGTGATGAATGCCTTTCTTTCCTCTTCTTGCATAGTGGAGGCCTCATCTTTGTCTTTACTTTTGCTTTCCACAACTAGTTTTGTCTTCTTTGCATCCATCTCTTTAGCTATTGATTTTCAAGGTTCTTCCCAATTAGATGCTTCTATGTCTTCAAACATAAAAGCCTCTCCCAATGAATCATCTCTACTAGAATCTCTTTGATCTTAAGTTTTACATTCATGGAAGTTGCCCCAAACATTGGAATGTATAGAAAGTCCATTAGTGAGAAATCTAAACTTATTTGAAAGTCAATGTAAGAAAGGGCTTTCACTTGATGCTCCATGGGTATTTGCCTTAGAATAAGCTCTCAACACATGTTATGGACAACATCCTATGACATATGGGATAAATGACCTTCTCATTGCTCTTTCTTGAGGCACCATCTTTCTACTTCACACTCAAACACCTCACTTGCTTTCTCCTCTTAGGCCTTGAATTAAGAAATAATGAAATTCTAAGCAAGCCACATCTCATTTTACAGTGAAAAGAAAGTGTGAAATTCCCACCAATTCTACTAATCAACTTTTCCACTTTGCCAAAAGTAATTATCTTTCCATCATTATATGGTATGGCAATTTGAATTCCACTATTTGGTTGTTGAAATTAATTCACCACTAAGTAGTTATCCAATCATCACTCCCATNGTCATGAAACTTCTATCTTTTTTGATTTTCCCACTATACTTTTGCACAACATCTAAGGTTAAACTTATAATCTTGTTTGTAATTCTAGAAGGTAAACCATAGATCAAGTTATCAACTGATGTTCCAATATCCTTCTTAAATCTAATATAGTAAATTCATAATGTAGATTGCAAGTAATCAATCCAATTTCCTGAATTTCCATCAATCGACTTCTTAATGTAGGAAATAAAATTTTTACTTGTAGATTCAACTAAGCCATTCCCTTGAGGATAAGAATTTTAAGAAAAAAATAGAAAGATGGATTTTTTTGATGCCCATGCTATAAATTCTTTAGATTAAAAAAGAGGTCCATTATAGGATATCAACACTTCAGGTAGTTGAAAATGACTTAGAATCTAATCTTCTGAGAACTTAACTATGTCTGATGCTAAACTTTTTCTTAGAGCCTTTTCTTTGAACCACTTGGTAAAATAATTGGTAGTTGTAAGAATTAACTTATGTCTAGCTCTCGAAGGAGTAATTGTACTAATAAAATCTAAGTCCCATTGTTGAAATAGTCTGTCCATTATTACTAGTTTGAAAGGAGCTGTAGCCTTTTTGATCTTTAGATCATGAATTTCAGATTTGAAACATCTTTGAATTTTGAAACTAAAATCTTGGTACATAGTAGGCAAATAAAAATCATAATGAAGTAAATGTTGCATAGTGGACTTAGGAGATTCATAAAATAAATTGTTATGATCATGAAATTTTTCTAAGAGAGGACCAATTTGATCATTGTGAATACATTCCAACAAAACCTCTCTAAAATCCTCTCAATATAAAATTTCATTTTTAATCATAAATTTATTTGCTCTTTTAAAGAAAGTTCTCTCTTGACTTGTAGTTAAATTATTTAGAACTTTTCTTACATCAAGTAATTCTAGAATCTCATTATACCAATTTCCTATATGAGTCTTTAGTACACATCATTTTGTCTAGCCATTAACATGGCTAATCCCATTCCTTTAATGCTTTTACATATTTCCAATGAAAATCTAAAACTTTGAAGCTTTATGAGCCACTTTTGTCTCTCCAATCCAATTTCATTTTAGGCTAAGAATTGTTTAATTGCAAGCTCTATTAGCATAATGTGAACTAATAGCTTTCCAAGTAATATTTGAAACATTGAAGTGCTTTAATGATTGTAAATGCTTGTTTCTCTAAGTCTAAATAATTTAGCTCTAAACCTTTCAAATAATATCCAAAAAATCCAATCAGTTCATCTTGTCCTTCATCTTTTTGAGTCAAAACAGTAGCAACTAAATCATTTGAAGCAAAAGTATATAACCAAAAGTCATTTTTTAATTTTGGCTTTAACAAGTATGGAGCTTCTTGAATGGGCTTTTAAATTTTTTCTAAGGCTCTCACTAATTCTGGTGTTTTCTCTACTAGAACATCTTTCTTTAGCATATGCATCAAAGGTTTAGTAATTTTAGTGAATCTAGGGATAAATTTCTTAATAAAATTTATCTTTCCAAAGAAAGATCTATGAGGCATTTTACTTGTAGGATGCTCAATATTCTATACTACTTGAACTTGGAAATTATATATAGAAATTCCTTTTTGATAGATTACATGGCCTAGTAAACTTCTATATTTAACCTTGAAGATATATTTCTTAGGATTTAATGAAATACTATACTTGAGGTATCTATCAAAAACTTGTTGAAGATGATCGATATGATCTTCCTTCCTTTTTGAAAAAGTAGTCATATCATTCAAATAAACCCTAATGAATTCACCTATTAAGCCTTTAAAGGCTAAATCCATTACTATTTGAAAAGTAGCTCTAGCATTTGACAATTCAAATGGAATTCTTTGATAAGTAAAAGTATCCCACTTGGTGATAAATGTTATTTTATATCTATCATTCATATCTACCATGATCTGATTATTGCTTCAAGATCATCTAAGAAACAATGTACCTAACAACCTAATACTTTAATCAACATCTCATCAATTCTAGGAAGTGGATGTTTATAATTTATCGAGGCTTCATTCAAATTTTTGAAATTCACAGAAATTCTAATATCATCATTCTTCTTTCTTACTGGTACAAGGTTAGATGGCCATGTTGAATATCGAACTAGATATATGATTTGAGCTTGCAATAACTTTTTAATCTTAGCTTCCATAGCTATCTCAAATGATAGATTAAATTTTCTTTATTTTTGCTCAACGATCTTACAACTATCTATCAAAGGGATTTTATGTGTCATCACCTTTGGTCGAAAAGTTTTAAGATCATCATAAGACCAAGAAAAATTTTTAAAATTATTTTTCAAGAGTAA
>MNCI01026285.1:426336-461303 GCA_015680685.1 Gnetum montanum | reverse complement strand
CATGCCATGTGGTCAAGGATTAATTTTCCTATCATGTATATCAAAGACTCTAGGTAGTGATCCAACACTCCAATTGTTTCCATAAACTTCATGCAACATAAAAATTTCTCTTTTCCTAAAAAGAAAAAGAAAAAAAATAAAGAAAATATATATATATATAATAGAATGATGAAAAGAAGAGGTGATGGGAAAAGTGATTTAATCTCATGGTTCTTAACCCATACCAAGTTGTACTTTTACCATCTCAATCCAATCATGTAATTGCTCAAGTTAGCTAAAGTAAGTAGTTTAGTTGATACCCATGTAAGCCATTTTCAAGGTCAACCCATTTTTTGGATCAATTGAATTCCAATGTAATAGTCCATGACAATCTCCTACTTCATCCCTACTCATGGCCATGAAGGCCTAGAAGTCCCCCCTTAATGAACTTTGGTAATTTCAATTGGTTCTTTCATCCAATTTCTAAATCCACTTGTTTCCAATCTCTATTGGGATTGGGATTGGTAATCACAACTAGAGGGATTGACAGGAGGATTTTGATGCAGAAAATGTTTGGAATCCTACCCTATATGTTCACATGAATGGAAGAAAACTAAATTGGAATCTTGACCTCTAGATATTATGAAATATTATGTTGGTTTGATTTCACCAAAGGTTACACCATAAAATAAACAAGGCTAGATGGCATTGGTGATGGCAAGTATGACCTTGCACTTGGAAGGGGAATTTGGAGAACTATCCCTACTAAATGGAGGACCAATGGTGATGGGATGTAGTAGTAGATCTCCTACAACATGTAGGATGTGCTCATGTGCTCTATGAGCTAATTAAATGGTTCACTAGTGATCTAGTGATATTGCTCACTCTTTCCATCTCTAGTCCATCATGCATTCTTCATTCATTACATTCTATGTCTTCTCCATTGTTGTGTATGGTAGGAGTTTAACTAGGAAAAGCAAAGGATAGGATTGGCCATCCAAGGGGATGAACTTGTGTTGGATATTAATGTCTCACTGGTTGTTGGAAATTTATGGGTATCCCATCAATAGGTTTTACAAGTTCAACAAAGGCAAGAGCCTACTATGGGAAGGACCCACTTATGTATCCCTAGTAATGTGGTATGGTAAGTAAGTGAGCTTAGGCTTAACTTTTAAGGTGATGGTGGTTTCATGACATAAGACACTTGGTTGGGCATCCACATGTATGGCTATGACTTAGTGATCCTAATGATTTGACTAGGACTATCCTCATTCACTTTCATTTTCTACCTATGTGTTTGATTATCTTGATTTGCTTTGGCATTAGTGTCATAAGTTTTTAGACTCTTTTTGGTTTACTATCTTCCATGTTTGCATCCATAGTTATTGTGTTATTTAGTGCAAGTTGTTAGTTAATTTTTTCTAGAGAAAATTTCTTATAACTTAGTCATGGGGGAGAAAGACCATTGGGTATGTACTTTCTAGTTTTATCTTACTATCAAACTCGTGCACATGTTTGACGTTAGGTTGCAACATTGTTCATCATACTACCCTTGGAAATTGTACTTACCATTGTTTTTGTGCATGATTTTTTTAATGGTGGTTTAACATTCAAGGATTGTACATAATTTTTAGCATCATTACAATCTAGTATGCTTTGCAAGTACACCTTAAGCCAATGATGACAACATCATTTAGTACCACTTGGAGAACATCCTCTTGATTTAAAACCTAAGATCCTTCCTTGAAAAGAAAATTCAAAGGTGAAGAAATTTCATCCTAGGATCATAAGTGAGAAACATGCACAACAATTAATGATAATAAAAAAATAATACACCAAAGATGATCCATCATGCCAAAGGCATCTTCAATTCTATAGACAAACTAGGGGACTTTCCTTTCTAGCCATCAACCCCTAATCTCTCTCTTTTTATGTGGTAGTCTTATGATAAGTCTTGTGTCAAAGAATTTGTACAACAATGTTCCTTTGCATTGATCTCATCATGTGTCTAATTCTAGTCAGTGTCTTGAATGTTAAAGTTACGGGACTAGTTTTATCTAGTTGTGGGGGAATGATGAGGCATCCAATTATAATTTATATGTTAATTGTAAGCCCTAGATTTAAGAAAAGGTTTTATGCAACTAATGTTTATATTATAGCATGTTCTATTAAGGTTATTAATCTTTATGGTTGAATCCTTGCCTCTTGTGTCACATGTTGATGTTGCATGCCTAATTCCAAGACCTTTAGGATGATTTTGGTTTCATTTGGATGTCTAAGGTCCATTCTGGCATGTTCCTTTGGGTTCTAGTATGAAAATGATTAATTATAGTAGATGGGAAATGCACTGACTACCTTGCACTAATGCACCTCCTACATCAATGTAGGAGCACTAGTGTAGCTCCTACCTAATCCTACTTGATCATTCTTATTCGTAGTAACTTTAGGTGGCTAGTATGGCATTGAAGAGCCTTAGTTGGAATTCAAGTGCTAACAAATACTCTCCATTCCCACATGAAAACTATAAATACCTTAGTAGAGTTCTTACACAACAAGCTTTACTTTGTCATTTATTAAGCTTGTGGCATCCAATTTGTGTGAAGAAATATTCCTCCTAGAGGTAAGTTAATCTCCTTCCCTATTTTTATGTGTTCTAATCCATATCTTTCACAAGTGAGGCTAGAGTCTGTCAAAGTGCTACCTTGCATACATAGCCCATAAGCATTTGGTCAATGCGGAGTCTAGTGTTTGCGTAGTGAATAAAGATTATGGAATTTTCCTCATTTCTAACATAGATTCCTTAAATCTTTAAAATACCAAAAACATTATAAAATGTTAAAATTATAAAAATATTTATTTAATTCTCATTTTCATAAGCTGTGATGACTCAATCTTATCTAAGGAGGTCACAACTATATAGAATAGTGTTGGGAAATTGAGGTTGTAACTACGAACCATGTTATTTGCATTCATGTATTTGTGTGTGCTATTTCACTTGTCCCCTTGATGGATTGTGATGCATGTGCATGGTGAGGTACCCCTATGCCCAACCATATGAATCACGAAGTGTTCGTGCATGATCCGATTAAATTCTATAGACTTTGTCATTTCTAGTGCACTAGCCATTTAGAAAGTGAATCTAGCCTTAAGGTCAATCATTGTACTCCCAATCACACTTATGACATTCCTTGGTATGGTTAAGTGTAATTAAGGCATTTAATTTTTATCATTTTTATGTTTTATAGTTGGATGGTTAAATTGTAGATAAAAATGGATTTGATTAACTAATTAACTAATCATTTAACTAATCCTAACATAAGTATCTATTTCCACATTTTGTACACATCTTGAACCCACATATTTGTTGTTGGGCAACCAAGCACTTTGCTATTGGGTGTACCATGCAATAACACTACTAGGATTACCAAGAAAATATGTGTTACACTTGAAGTAGTCATACTTATGTGTGTAATGTATCTTATTTAATTGTCTCATTAACATCATAACTAGGAATATTTAATAATTAATTAAAATATTTAATCAATAATTAAAAATAAAAAATGCATAAATAAAGTAGCTAATCTATCCAAAGTGTTGCAAGGTTTATCAAAATGCTCATTTTTATTGCCACACACACTATCGTGCTTAGGTACAATAATGCTCAAATAAAAATCCCTACACTCAATGACTCCTACTTTAGGCACTTAGAGGAAAAATTATAAATTTTACATGGAAAAAATATAAGAGCTTTGCTACAATTACAATCTACTATTATTCCATAAATGTGGCTACAAGTGTGTATTTATAACCAAAAATAAAGAAAATTGACATTGCATCAATGGGGCCTCATCAATGCATGGTAAGATGCATTGACTAGGCCTCATCGACGAGGCCTAGTCAATGAGGCCACATCGATGAGGCCTTGTCAATGTAGCTAACTTAATGGAACTCATTATACCCCCACGACTAAATGAAAATTCATCCCCAAGTTCTGTTACAAAATTGGAAAGGTATGGGATTATTAACTAACTTTTCTTCACACAAAATATACTAAGTGACTTGATAAAAAATGTAGGGTACAGATCAACACATTACAAATAATGAATGTGTTCATGGCACAAAATTGAACACCATGATTCAACTCTTCAATATTGGATAACACATTCTTTGATGATGTGAAGCTTGTTGGAGAAGATCAAACGGTCCTAGGTGGTGGTGGTTCCGAAGCCTCCAAGGGACCCTCACTAGCTTCATGCATTGGCAGTGGTTGAGGTGGCTAAAATTGTCTTGCTATTTCTGTGACTTCAAGTAGGAGGTGAAAAGCATCTATTAATGCTTTCATTTTCTCCTCCTTACTCCTAGGATCATGCATCGTCCATGCAACTTTCCCAATGTGGGTTGGAATGGGAACATCCCAAGGACACAAAATTGCTATAAACAAATCCTTGGTATTGACAAACTAGGTAACATGTTATTTACATTCAATGTCAAATTCCCTGACTATGTTCTCTAGCTCATGGTAGTCATTCACACGTTTGGCTAGGTTCTTAGCGATAGATCGTTGATGTCTAAATTGTCCTTTGAGAACTTCCAATTTAGTGTTAGTAGTCTCAAGCTTTTTCTTGGTGTCCTTCTAGTGTTTGAACTTGACCTCGTATAGTAGATATGAGCTAGCCACTTATTTTTCTAATTTTAACCATGGCTGTCTAGCAGTCAACATTGCCAAGTTTGCATAATGGAGATTAGCCAACTCCATGTACTCTGTCATCTCCTTGATTTGCAACTCCTTCAAGCATATCTCCACTTTGTTGTAGGCATTAATGCCATCAAGGATGGGTTGCCACTTATTTCTTCCTTGCTAGAGTTGCTGGAGGGCTTCATTTAGTTTTTCCTTTGCCATATGGATTTTTTTTCATTCACTTATTTTTCAAACTGACTTGGTCCCTACAGTAATTTTTCACTTTCACAAATTTGAGTGCTTCGTTCTTCCAGGCAGCAATCTTGATGACTGATTTCCAGCACAAGGTGTGTACCTCCTCCATTGACTAATTGCAATTTTCTGTATCCAATTTCCTTAGTTTAGTGTTTACCCTAGCAAGCTTCCCTTACTATTGATGAATGAATTCTTGCATTTGATCTTTTCATGCATCAACATGTTGTAGGCAATGATTTTGTGCAATTAATGCTTCATTCTCTTGGCACATCTAATTCATGTCCATTTTGATTGAGTGTGTTTTAACTTTTTCTATAGATTGTTTAAATATGGACATCACTTATTTCTCCTTAGCCTTTTGAAATTATTCTTAAAGTTTTTTGATAGCTTCATCTCTTGTCATTGCTAGGTTGAGGATTGCTTATGCTACAAGTTAGGCACAAAGTTTGGCAACCTCCATGGCCAAGCATTGATTTTCTCTTGGGATATTTCTAGTTTCCCATCTAAAATAATACATCTACCCTTTGCATTTAGCAACTCTAACTAGGCTGTGATAGTCTTCTTAGGAAGATTAAATATTTTTAGAGTCAATTTCCTGATTCCTACCATTCATTCCAACAATTTTTCATGTTGAGTTGCATCTAACTTTCTGTTGATCATGGCTACTGATGTTTGCACATCTTAGAGTGTAGATGTGCCAAGCATAGACATTGTGGGTGTATTTAGTGCTTCAACTACACAGCCACTTCTGCTACTATCTCCTATCCATGATGCTACATCACCAAGGTAGTTGCATCTTCACCTTCCTCCAACCTCACTGAGAAAGTGGAAGCATTCCCAAAGATTTTAGGGAATAAATGGTGTGTTACTAGTGACACCATCACCTCTCGAGCATTGGGATGTGACCTCAAAGGTAGCTACATTATTTGGATAGAGAAAATAGGATCACCCCTCTCCATTTGGCTAACTATTTAGGCCACCTCATTAAGGTGACTCATTTTTGATCGATACATAGATGGATCCATCCCACTCATTCCTACTCATTGCTCTTGTTCACTCAAAAGCTATTCTTGAATTTTCTATAGATGTTCAATGGTTGTGTGGGCCTCCAATGTTGTTTCTTGAGTGGGTGGTGGTGGTAGTAGCTCCTATTCTTGAGTTTTTTTTGGTGTTTTATCTTTCATGATTTCTATCCATGAGGCCATGGGAACATGCCTAAGAGTGTTGTTAGAGTAGCGAACAATGCCTACCCTTTTGCAAAATTTTTTGATAAGGCATGGAAAGGGCAAGGTCTTCCTTTCACCTTCATTTTCTTTGAAATGTTTTTCAATCTCCAAGTGTAGTAGTTGTGGAAGGTTAATATGGAACTTCCTACTTAGAGTGGTGCATGCTTGGGTGGAGAAAGTAGTCACCTTCCTTGGCCTCACTATTGGATTGAGGTGATAGGCCACAATCTTGAAATAAATCCACTCTACTGGTGTGAGCACATCATATTCCTTATAATCCATCCTATAACATCATTGGGTCCACTCCCTTTTGACCTTAGGATCACCATTTTTAGATAATTCAACTAGCTATGTTCTTATGTTAGGCAAGCCAAGTGCCTATGCAATGGCTACTACAAAGTAGGATACATGAATGTCCTTGATCTTGATAATGGACCTTAACCTTTAGTTATTCCAAAAGAGATAGGCCTCTCCCATGTACCATTCCCCACTAGACGTGATGACTAGCCACATGGGAGAGGTTTGCAGTTATATCTTGACATCCTCTAGGGCTTTGTTAAAAAATGGCCTAAAGCTGATATCTTGAAGGACCAATCCTTGAATTTCTTAGAACTAAATGATGTCTAGGTAGGCTTGAGTTAATGTGACCTCAAGCCTTGGTGCGGCTCTAGCCACTTCTCCTCTTTATGATTGTTTAGTTGGCACTTCTTCCTCTAGAATCTGTCAAATAGATTCCATTTCGGGCTCCCCATGAAGAGGTCCTATTGCATGGGTTGCCTTTGATAGCTCTTGGCCTTATTTTTGCTAGCCCCTTTTAGCTCTAGGACATTTCTTCCATGGTTATGAGGGTTCTCCTTCTTGTGGACATTTTTGTTTGGATGCCATTTGTAATCACAAGAAGACCATGGATTAGAAATCATTGTGTAACCTTAAATAATTGGGATACCTTAACTCTTGAGGATAGTTACACTTGGCTAAGTTGTGAGTACAATTAATTTATTTAACCAAATTATTATTTATTTTATGTGTTATTATGAATAATTCATCCCGAAGGTTGTTGGAAGGGTTAACTTGGAAAAACATTGATGTTTATATATGGTTAAGGTTATTAACCCTTTAGGGGAGTTAGGAAAATTTCCAAAAAAATTTCATTGATTTTTCATTGGAAACCTTAAGGTTTGTGGCCTCCATGATAAATATATTACGTTTGATAATTGTAGAATTAAAAAATGGAGTGATTTAGACAAACAATTGAGAAGTTATGAGCTCTAGAAGGTTTTGGGCTCTAAAAAATTACAAAATTTCCCATGTGTTATGAGTTCAAAGTGTTCGGTGATATATATAAGATCTAAACACTATGTCAATGAGGCCTATTCGATGAGGCCTCATCGATGCATTCGGCTATATTGATGAGGCCTCGTCAATGTAGTCAATGATCACTATTGACTTGGTCAACTTTTTAAAATATAAGGAACTTTTGGATGAAATTATGGTCAAATGGAAGCTCAGAAGATCAAGAATATTATGAAAACATCAGAAGAGGCTATTGAAGCTTATAAATTTGAAGAAATAGAGAAAAAAGAAGAAAATTTAATTTAGTTGATGAATGAAATGAAATATTAAGGAGTAATGAGTGGTTTACGCAATGGAAAATGTAAAATATGGGATTGTAGCGATGTCAAAGGTAAGGAACCTTAACTAATCAAGTCAAAAGCTATTCAAGTGGGTCCTCCCACTAGTAGGCTCATGCCCTTTTTGCCCTTGCATAACCTCAACTGAAGGGTCCATGGGCCTCACAGTCAGTTAATAATCATGAAAATTTAAAGACCAACCCAAAAGAATCCATTCAAGAATTCCAGCACATCAGACCACGACATGGAGCAGAACATAGAATATGGTAGTGAGGTTAGTTATGGTATCATGAATGGATGATAGATGTGGAATGGTATTCCAAATTAAGGTCATAAGAAGTCTCTTATAGAATTTGTGGTTAAAATGACCTAGAAAGTCCATCCTCAGTCTAAGACTAATCGATCCACATGAGACACAAGAGTGTTTCCACAAAAGAACCATTGTTCCACAAAGAGAAAAAAAGGAAAGTAGGAAGTGAGAGAGAGAGAGACTTAGTGAGAGGGGAACTTTTGACATAGATGCATGCTATTTGATTTCCATAACTAGTGTTTGTAGACCTTTTATTTGTCCAAGGGATGTGCTTTAAATTCCCAACTTTTTTCTTTTGTTGTTTGGTTCTTTTTTGAAATGGGAACCAAACCATGCGAGGACTTATTTGTGTCAAGGGGGTGTGCTTTGAACTCCCATTGTTTTTTATTTTTTTTCATTGTTTATTTTTTTTCAATATGGGAACCACACCATGCAACAACAGTATTTGACTTCCTATTAATGGTTGGTGTGGAACAGCAAGAAGTTCATAAAAAACACTCAAGTAGTCAAGTAAGTAGAAGAGTACAAAGAATATTGAGTCTCCTTAAAGTCACACCCTTTATAAACCTTTGAATCCTTCCTAATTCTAGAACTACCAAGGTCATTGATTACTTAAAAGTATCTTTAATGAAAAAGGAACCTCAAATACCTAGAATAAGGAAAATCATAGAGTTCATTAGATGGGCAGATGATGTGGACTCATTGCCTACTCCATGAAAAATAAACCATTTCAAAGTCATCAAACATTAGAATTTAAAAATAGAACCTAGACATCGACAATCACACATTAAGCACAAAACATCATTAGTAAATAGTAATAGTGGCATTGTGTTCTATGATAATAAAGTAAATTTATTAGCAAAAATGAGAAAATATCACACTTAAACAAAAGAAAGAAAAATAAAGTAAAATAAATAAGAAACTATAAAATAATCAAGAAAGTTTAAAGATACTAAAGATGGTGTAAAATTAGAAAAATCTATAAAATCAAAAATGTGAAAAAAAAGGTAGAAAAGATTGAGAGGCCATGGTAATGGTCAACAAGGATGGCCATCTCCCCCATGACTGAGTTGGAGGGAGGAGATCCAAAAACTAGAATGTGGTTGTCCATTTGTTGAGATGGTATTTACATTGGCTTGTCTTGGTTTTAGAAAAGGTTTGACCTATTGGATGATGATCAACTACTTTTTATTTGTGCTATTAGATTTTTAGATTATTGTGGCCCCAGAGGGAAAGGTTTGATTGATTATATAAGGTCCCTTACACAATGTTTGGTATTTTATCTTTGAGGGTACATGCATGGGGTTCTAGGTAAGAACCTTATCTCCTAGTTGAAGTATTACTTTTCTGATTCTAAGGTCATGATGTTTCTTACTCAATGCCTTATTTACCTCATTCAAGGATAAGGCCACTAAGTGATTTTTGTCTAGCATGTTCAGATTGATCGATCTTTCCTTCTGTGCTAGACTTAGGTCAAGGTTTACATCATAGGTCATTGAGAGTGTATAGGGAATAGATTGAATCGAGAGCATTGGAAGTTTCCAATACACTAACTCGTAGGGAGAATAGCCAATAGGAAGTTTCCATGTTGAATGATAAGCCCAAAGAGCATTGTTAAGTTTTGTACTCCAATCCTTCCAATATTTGCTAATGGTCCACATTAGCATTCTTGTAATCTCCTAGTGGTAAGGTGTTGTTAATTTATGTTCTACCCCAGGCGTTGCATTAATTTTCTAAATGTAACACCTATGAAATGAGTCCCATTATCAAAAATTAGTGAACATGGTATCCCAAACCTATTCATAATATTTTGTTGTATAAATTTGGTAGCAGTGGATGATGTACAAGTAGTGATGGTTGCTACTTTTTCCCATTTTGTGCAATAGTCAGTTGCTACTATAATATACACATTCTTCTTGAACATGGGTGTGATGGGACCCATGAAGTCAATGCCCCATATGTTGAAAGGTTCTAGTGGTTGAATCCACTATTAAGGATTTTCCATGTGAGCAGTCATCCCCCCCTGTCACATTGAAAAAGTTCACAAGACTTGACAAACTGGTGGGCATCCCTAAAGATTGTGGGCCAATAGTATCCTATCATCAGAATTTTTATGGCCATGCATCTCCCTACATAGTGGCCTCCACAAGATCCTTCATGAGCATCTTAGAGAATGCACAGTTGATCTTTGTTAGAGACATACAAACAAATTAGGCCATCGACACATACCTTGTGAAGATGTCCATTGATTTCCATGAAGTATTTGGCTTGATGAAGAAATTTTTACTTTTTCCTAAAATCCAAGTCTTGTGGCATCTCTTGAGTAAGAATATATGTGAGGATGCCATTATACCATGTTTCTTTTTCAAGCATTTGCTCACTTATTACTCCAGTAAAGAGGAGTTCATCTAGAAACTGATTAGAGAGCAAGCTCTCCTCCTATTTGTTATCCCATCTTAAATGAGAGAGATGGTCAGTGACCACATTCTCCATCCCTTTTCAATCTACCATAGTGAGATTGAATTCTTGCAAGATCACAAGCCACCATATGACACAAGGGCTCATCGTTGGCTTGTTCATGAGGAAGTGAATTGCACTATGGTCCATATGCATAAATACTTTGTAACCTAGCACATAGTTCCTAAACGTTTCTAGCATGTACACCACTACCATTAATTATTTCTCCATGATGATGTAATTTAACTATGCTCCCACAATGCTTCAACTCACATAGTGGATATAATATGGACATTTCTCATCCTCCATCTATGTGAGCACTACTTTCAAAGCATAGTTAGATGTGTATGTCATGATAAGTTCAAGTTTTTCTAAGTCAATTTATTTACATCTAGGATGTCTCTAGTAAATTAATCTCATAGATTATTAAGGCTTTTCTCTAACTCATTCTTCTCTTTTTCTATGTTTTTTAGTCTTCTATTATCAATGAAAAGTGCCTTATTCACCTTCTCTAAGGAAGGAATAACTTTTGCATAACCATATATTTTTACATTCATAATGAAAGCATCTTTTGTTATTTTTTCTCTTTCTATCTTCAATTGATTTTCTTTCATAATCTAATTAACCTATTTTATTATAAATTACTCTAATAAATTTAGTATAATATACCCATGATAATCTTATATTTTGAGTTTGAGTAAATTAATTCATTTTGTAACTTTTGAATTTTTTCCATACATGTTGCAATCCTTTTTCTACAATTACTAGTTTCCTTTTAGTAGATATTAACTTTTACTAGATAATATTGATGGTTTTTGAAATATCATAAATATTTTACATAACTTTTCTAGTCTACACCAATCATTCTAAAGCATTTTCATGCATCTTCATGTTCATAAGTCCTTTTCCTTTATCTTGAATGCCACTAACTATTTAGGCATCCTTATGTCTAGTTAAGTCTATTAGAGGTATGATAGGAACTACGAGAGCCTCTTTGATATGGTCTATCACTAATTTAGCAACTCCTTTCTCATCCTCATATTCTATAATGATAATATTTGCACCAGTCCCAATTTCAATTTAACTTGAAAGGAAATAGTGTTCCTAGAGATTTGTGCATGCAAGTCATCTCGTAAACATTTACTAAGATTTTTCCTATTGCTATATTTAAGAAAACTTTTAATTGCTCTTATCTTACTTTAAAGATTCTAGCCAAATCTCGAGTTCCACAATGATAGTTTCTACTAATTCTCGTAGATGAATCATGATGAGTTTTTAGTCTCTTGTGTCTTATGCCAGAATGTGGATGCTTAGGCTTACACTATTTGTTTCTACTAGTGGAACTATCTCTAATGATGGAATGAGATTTTCTAGTACACTTGATAATTCCTTTAGTTAATTCTTCTTTCCTATCATTAGTTTAATGATCTTAACATAAGATGCATTTAAGCCCTTTGAACTATGTCATTTATAAATTCTAAGATTTTAGCTTTTCTAGATAACTTTCTAATTAGAGAGAAAAACAACAATGTATATTTTTCTAATTGTTTTTCTTTAAATATGCACTGAATTTCTAGGAAACGATGATGCACTAGATTTTCTTGATATTTTCTATTAAGGATGGTACTACCTTTATCTAAATATGTGGATACCCTATAAGTATTATAGTTAATTATGAATGATAGGTTTGTATTTTTAAAAATATCTTTTTAAACAGTATTAAGAAAGCATATTTTTTTCTTTTCTTCTTTATAAGCTCTCTACAATCATAATTTATGAGTTGCTAGATTTGAACAAGTAGAAATTGATATAGTTATTATGCTAACATTATGATTATAGATTTATGAGTGATGAAATAATGGCTTTAACTAAATATGACACAATCATCCCTTCAATTTTTACTATTGTGTCACCTTGTCTATTATGCTAAAATTGATAAAAAAATTTCAAATACCATTCATCATTAGTAAAAATGATTCACCAAAATAGTGATATCTATAACTACTCTTACACTTCTTGAGCTACAAATTTTGGAAAAGACCTAAAGTTTAATTTTACTATTTTATTATTCATGATTGACTTAGCTTGTATTGCATTCTTCAGTCTTCTAAAAGTGTTAATTGTTTATGTATCATGGAAGTTTGTGACATTGAAGCTTCTTCCTACACTAACTACTATGTTCGTAATATGGATTAATGGATTGATTGAAACTATGATTCTTATTCTTCTAGTTGTGGTTCCCCTTGTTGGTTTCCTTCTCATCCTCTATTATGTTCTTCTCTTGGCCTTTTCTCTTATGGTTGTGATGCTCCTTTTGCTATAAAATTTCTTTCTAGTTCAATCTAAACTTTTTAAGGAATTAATAATTACTTAAAAATCCAAAATTTTTTATTTTAGCTTATAGTCATTTTATTAAAATTAATACAATATTGTACACAAATAACTTTTGAAGGTAGTAGCTTCAAGAACTTAACAATTTATAATAGATTCATAAATTAAACAAGCCTCATAATTCAATAATCTTAATAGAATAAATTTTCTATAAAACTTTATTTGGACCTTGGAACAAGTTCCCTCCACTAATTAATCATTTAGAAAACAAGGAAAATTAGGTATCTTCAATTAATTAATTAGAAGATTACAACAAGATTTCCTATACCCATAACATCTAAAACCTTTCACACCTAAGTGATATTGTAGAGCATGAGGCTATACAACAACATAATGGTTGTTCTAAATGCAATATACAATTAATAGAAAAACTCTTCCATAACTTAAAACTAAGATCTTAACTTATAAGTAAGACATAAGAGAATAGAGCACATAAGCTAACATACCATAAAATTGACCTTGTTAATGTGCTCTCGGACACTCTCTTCCTAATCTCTCCAAACTCAAGAGCTCTCTTTCTCACTCATGATATCAATAATTATGAATTAGATCAATATTTATGGATAACATAAAGATAAGAAATCTAGAAACCCTTCCTCAAATCCACTTGAGATTCTTTAGTTATTTTCAATCTTGTCAAATTTTTCTTGTTTTTTTCCCATACCTTTCCAACTTACCCCAACTATTTCCTAAATTGGGATAGGTAATTTTGAAAGTTTCCTTAGTCATATGGGCCATCTCTAATCTTCACAAGATGTTTCCTATCAATACCAAATTTTAGAAAAGACATCTCATGTGTAGGTAAGACATCTCCTTCTAGAATAAGATGTCTCCTCTTGGAAGGATATTTCTTATGCAAAACATCTTCCCTCCTACAAGATGTCTCATCTAGCTCAAAGATGTCTTTTGTCAGTAACAACTCTTAAAATATCTTTCTATCCCACAAGACATCTTCTTATGTTTGAAACTTGTAAACAAAAATATCGAAAAGGAACAAAGGAGATAAAAAAAGATATCACTACATTAGCTTTTCTATCCTTCAAAATGTGAACTCATCTAAACAAGGAAGTATAGGTTGAAGTGATTACCCACTCATGAAGTTTGGTCTCATGAATCTATATAACATCATCTACAAATTAATTATTCCAATGAATCAAATATTCATGCCTCTTAACTCCCTAAGTGCTAGAAGCTTTCCTTCACTTGAGTATGATTATCTTCCTCTCCATTGAAGGCTTGGACTATTCAGCTGTTTCCTTCAACTCATTGATGCTAACCTATATGGTCTTCTCATCAACAAGTTCATGATAGTATGCAAGATCTAAAACATTAAAAAAATACATACCAATATCATTTGGTAAATCAATCTCAAAATCATTATCATTTATTTTAGCCTTAATTTTGAAAGGTTCCATCTTTTTGCCTTTCAACTTAGAGAAGTTAATAACTCTTAACCACTTCTCCTTCAAGTGCACTCAAGCTAAATCACAAATAGTAACATTAGGCTTTTTTTATCCTCATTCCTCTTGTGGGCTCTCTCTTCAACCTTCTTTTAAATATTTGATTTTACTTATGCATGAAGATCCCTCATTTCTTGCACAAAATCAACACTAAGTTAAGTTTTATCATCAAATATCTTCAAAGTTTCCATCATCTATGGATAAAATCCATAATTCACCTCAAATTGGCTTTTGCCAATAGCACATGAAAAGCATTATTTTATAAAAAATTAGCATGATACAATAATATTTTTCACCTATTTGGCTATTCATCATATAAACATCTCAATATGTTTAGCAAGGATTTATTCATCACCTCCATTTAACCATTAGATTGTAGATTATATGCAATAGAAAAATTTAACTTTTTTCATAAAATTTTTCAAAGGGACATCCAAACATGACTTATGATTTTAGAGTCTCTATCACTAATGATAGCCAAAGGAATTTCATGCAACTTTACAACATGCTAGAGAAAAAAATTTGCAACATGAGAAGTAATGAGTGGTGAGGTACCCCTATGCCCAACCATCAAATCACAAGTGTTCATGCATGATCCAATTGAATTCCATGGATGGGACTAGTTGTGACATCTAGATCATTAGGCTTTGATCATAGTTTGTTATCTTCCCACTTGAACCAGTGGTAGCTTTGTCACGTATGGTTTAGTCCAAAGTGAGGCATATGATGTGGTTTCTAATTCTATGCTATGGTACTTTTTATGGAAAAAAGAGATAAATTTATTAACTAATGAATAATGTAAGCAAAGTCTAAATTAGCCTAAGGATATGGTGTTCACTCTTAACCATCCATACATGTCTTGGACTTCATGGACTTATTTTTGGATTAACCAAGTGTACATCACTAGTTGTGCCAAATGATACACCTTTGGGCAACCAGGTATTTACACTTAAACGCTCATGATTAACGCGTACACATTTCGCTTAATAATAAGAATAGTAAATGGCAAAAATTGGAAATTTCTAACTAAATAAAGAATTAAATAATAATTAAAATAATAATATTAATCTAAGTGGATGCTACAATGATGGAAGTAATCTCAATCTTTATTGCTAGTCATGTAGCATGACCAAGTACGTCACACTCAAACAAAGGTGTCATATGATTACAAGCATCACATTGTAGGCATGCACTGGGAATAATAGACTAGAAAGAAGAAATGGAAAATTGAAACTATCTACCCAAAAGCCTAAGTGAAACATTTATAGGTGAGGTCCAGATGACGATACATTGGGTATCTAACATCACTTATTAGCCTTGATGTCAGGTACATGATGTCAGGATTCCAACGTCATGTATGCAACATTGGGCCCCATCAAATCACAACTCATCATACCCCCATGATTGAATGAAAAATCATCCTAGATGTTAAAAAAATATGAGAAATAAATTATTTACAAAATATTGGGTAGGTATGGGATTATTTACTAACTCAAACAATGGATAAAATAACTAACTCTTTGCATTTCATAGTGGTGTAGTACAAAAAATGGGACACATTATTACAAAAAAAGATAAAATAGAACAAGACTACGAAGCTCATGTAGTGCTTGGAGGTGGTATCTCTACCATTGGCTACTTCCCTTTTATCATCAAGCCACTAAAATTTGTAATGGTTGAGCAAGGCTTGTAGCTTTTCTTTTTTTGTCCTTGGGTCATGCACCATCTAGGCTACTATGTTGATGTGTGTTGGTGTCAGTACATCCCAAGAACATGGTAATTGTGGAAACATTTGGTTTGCCTTTACATACCATGCCATGAACTACTATCATTCTTTCTTGAAAGCCCTAGCTTTATCCATTAGCTCATCATAGTCTATCAATCTCCAAGCGAGGTTTGAAGCTACATCTTTCTATCCCTGATAACTAGCTTTGACCACATCCAATTCTAATTTTGTGACTTGTAACTTTTTTACAACATCTTTTTTATCCACAAAATATTTTTCATAAAGTGCATAGGTGGTCACCACTTACTTCTCCAACTCACTTTAGGGATGACCTATTGTTAACATGGAAAAATTGGTAAATTTGAGGTTAGCCAATGCCATGTATTCCTTTAAATCTTCTATCTGTAGGTCTTTGTTTTTAACTTTCACTTGTTGGACCATGGCATAACTATCCAAAATGTCCTACCATTCAGAATTTTGTGCTACCAAGGAGTTGATGTAGGCCTTTAACATCTTGATTTCCTTCTTATTAATTTTGTTATACATGCCAACCTGGTCACAAAAGTGTTCTTTTAACTTCTCATGTTTCTTGGCCTCCTTCTACCATGCACTAATCTCGATTGTTGTATTTTGATGAATAGCACATACCTCCTCCATAGAGAGGGTTCTATTTTCTTAGGCCAATCTACTCATATCCTAGTTCACCCTTAATAGTTGTTCTCTTAACTGGTGGACACTATCTTTCAAAATGTTCTTTTTCTTCTTCACTATGATCAACCAGGCATTCTCTATAGCGAGCTACTTGTTCTCTTCTTTGGCAGTGGTTAATGATTTTTTATGTGCATGGATTCGTGCATCTATAGTGGAGGCATTCCAGACCACCATCTTCTTTTTCTACTCTACAACTACTCTCTCTTTCACTAGCTTTGCAAGCCCTTCTATCCAAAATTATTCTAGTTGGTCAGGTGCAAAAAATCAAGTAGGATCCCATCATTTAGCTCATAGGGTAACTAGCTCTTCTTGTAATCTCTGTACTTCAGCTTCTACATGTTCTACCTTGACCATAGCCATGACCAGCTTTCCTTTGGTAGTGATGAGGTTTGACTATGCTACAATGACATCACTAGGGATGTCAAACAAAGTGGTCATCACTTAACCTATCTACAGAAAATGATCAAGCATGTCCTCATGCACTGCAAGAGTCATTAAGATCCTAGCTAGCATTTGTGCATCCCTAGTTCTTGCTAGATTGATCAGAGGCACAATAGAAACATTAAATGACTCTTTGATGTGATCAGTAATCACCTTTGTGGTGCTTGTTGCATCTTCATGTTGTAGCATCACAACTATGGTACTAGCTCCTAAACAAGGACAACATCTCATGTTGCCCCTTGATGGATACTGAAAGATTAGGCCTCTTGATGCATACTGAAAGATTAGGCCTCTTATTTAGCATGTTCCTCATGTTCTCCTTGCTATCCCTGGCCACCACATGGACACTTAGTAGTTCTTTACAAAGGTTCACCCTAAGCACCTCTTTTTGGGGCCATCTGTAATTAAGCAAAAACCAAGTGTTACCAAGGTCATGTTTATTATCATTAATCCATTCATACCTTACTTATAACCTTAGTTCATTAATCTCATTATGAATATGACTGTAGGGTTAGGAAAATTTTCAAGAAAAATCCCCCAAAAAGTATCTATCTCTTTTTACGACCCATCGCAACTAGTTCCTTTTTCATTATATGTGGGTTAAAATAATGGTTTTAGGCTCAAGGGTTAGAAAAATTGGACATTTGGCACTATCATTAATGATTTTTCATTATAATTCCTAAGGTTTTTAACATTCTTACCCTTAGAATACCTTTTGGGCAATAGAAATTTTTAACAAATCAACACAAGGTTTGCATGCACGCACCACCCCCCCTCCCCCACGCCTACGTTGAACACTTCAGGTTTATATAGATTCAAATGGTATGGAAATTAGAGCATTAGAGAATCAGATATTGCAAGTGGAAGATGGAGGCATAGAGCTCTAAGTTGTGAGGAAAAATTGTAGCAACTCGCCTAGTAACAAATGAGAGAAATGAAGTTCATGTTACGTAGGGGTCCACTATATATACTTTTTTTCAAACCCAACATTGGGTACATGATGTTGAGGTCCAAAAATTTTGATTTTTATGGGGACAAATAACATGCAAACTAAAGCTCTGGGTTTGATTGGAAGGTTGAAAATTAAATTTTATAGTTTGGGTAAGTGAAAAATTAAGTGGAGGCACTGAAAGTAGGATAAGGTGAAGTTATCAACATTAATAGTATGAGAATGAGCAAGAAAATGGCGTTGAAAGCATGATTATGGAAAAAATTATATTTTTGATAAGGAAAAAAATAAATATAACAAATGGAGTGCATGAAAGGTGAAAATGATGTGTTCATGTTAAACAAGTACAAGTTAAAAAAGTTACACAAGTGGATCCTTCCCAAAGCAAGCTCTAGCCTATGATTCCCTTGTGTAACCGCACCGATAATGTCCATAGGCACTATTGGAGTTGAATGCAATGCATACCTATGAAATGAAACACACATGTTAAAACCACTGAATTGACATAACAATATTATGTTACACAAAACCACAAGTTATAAGCATCCAGACAATGAGATGAGATGGATTGTAGAAGGGATTGTAGGAATAGGGACATGAGGTGTCATACTATGATCAAAATGAAACCTTGTGTGTTATTAATGGTTAACTAATCATGTGTCTATCTTTCCAAGCTTTGAACCAAGTCCAAACCACCTATCAATGACACTGTATCATTTCATCTCATCAGTAGATAACCATAAGACTATCAAAGTTGCAAGGAGTCACATCACTTGGCCTTTTATCTAATGGAGGAGCATTATTATGGCACAATTATTATTTTTTAATGGGTTTTATGAAGCTTCCAACCTTCAAGCATGGGTACATGTCTTTCTAGTGGGATCCACAAAACCTTATTTAGTGTTGTGTGAGGTTGCTCTTACTCCCATTTTCCATTAGATCTACAAGCATATGGTTACAACCTTAGCAACATGATAGAACTTATAGAGGTAGCCAAAGAGATTTTACAAATCCCCTTAATTTCACACATGTTACATTCCTTCTTGGTTCTATCCTCTTCCATCCAAGCACAATTATTATGAAGTTATTTAGAGTTTGGATGATGAAAAAGATTACCATCATCACCAGATCAAGAACCTCTTATTAATTGAATGGGTGGATGGATGCCATGGCCTCAATGTTCAAATAATTAGTCCCTTGTAACATAATAACATAGAGAAAAACCTCACCTCAATGGGCAACATGATCAACAATGAGATTACATACAAAGAAAATTAAAAAAAATAACAAGGTAGAAAAAATAGGAAAATGATAAAAAATTGTAAAACAAAAAGATAAAATCACTTAAAAATACTAAAGATTAGAATGGAGGATAACCCCAATGACTAAAAATTTGTCCATGGCTAGGATTCATAATTGGATGAAGAGTATCCATGCATGTATGATACATTGGAAACTCGTCATGCCCTAGCCACTGGGTCCTTATTAGTGGTGTGGTGGTTGGGTACAAAAATTGTTTGTCACACACCTAATTGTTATATGTATGGTGGGTTAGGCTATAGTATTTGTGAACATTATGGATAGCTGGTGCATGGATTATGAGGTGGTATTATGAGGTGGTATGCATGGATTTATATGTCTCCCCACATTTGTAGATTCATTGGTTGGATGTGGAATTGGAGTACTAATGGATGGTGGCTTGTGTATATGGTTGAAGGATGTCGGTTAAGGCAGAGAAGGTGTTTGCACCAGATTGGCCTTGTGATGGCTTGATTGATGTGGTGGGTACATTCATGGTTTTCTTCATCTTATGATCATTCCTATAGAAGGGACATATCTAGCATTTTGGTTGGGACCCACTAGTGTCAACATGTCTATGCACACTTGTAGCACAAGTGTTACTTGTTTGTTGATATTGAGGTGTTGGACCTTCTTGAGTTGTTGGTGATGACATATAAGGAGGTGGATGATGAGAATATCGATGGTAAGTTGGATGGTAAGAAATACAAGATGGTTATCCTTCAGGGGATGTCATATGATACTCAGGAGAGTGGTAGTGGTGATTTGAAGTGGAGGACATCAAACTAGTTGGAAAAATAGGGTATTGTCATGATAGGTATGGCTGATTTGGTGGTGGCCTCCCCCATGACTGTTGGTTGTTCCCACTATGGTTTATGATCATGTTGAGGCTATTAATAAGTCCCCCTATGATGGTATGATTGGTTTTGGGACTATCTAAAATTACCTTGTAGGAGAGGAAGTCTCCTAGGCATGTGCTTTGGCACAAATTTCAGATTTAAGGCACTTGCCCAATACTCCTATAGATGCAATAATATGGGGAATTAGCCCCTTGGGTGGTCATATATACATAGGTTTCATTCATCATATTCATCTATAGTGGAGTCTTTAGCCTTACTTTCATTAGGCATTTTTCTCATTTGCCAAAAACTATTCTTAGCTATTTCTTGGTTTTGTATCCTCTATTGATCATGATCGTCTAGCTTCTGTTGCATGAGCTTCTCTACAACTATCTCAACAAGAGTTGTGACATTGTCATTTATCCATTTGGACATCCTATTAAAATTTACTTCTAAATCATCTAGAGACTCCTTTATTGGAAATTCTATTATGGGATCACCTTATCAAAGATAGTTTCATTTCCCATATCATGAATTTGGACCTCCTTCAATTGAAGAGTTGGGTCCTATTTATGTTTTTTGACATTCTCCCATTTACATATTTCTCTTTCTTATTTTTCCATACACTTTATGAGCTCTTTGATTTGATGGGCTTGGAGCTCGTATAGTTCCCCCTAGGGAATACATCCCAAGGATTTCCTTTGTTTCATAACAAAGTCCATCTATGATGTGGTAAAGTTGCTCTTCCTTAAAGAAATCATGACCTAGGCATTTATTTAGTGAGGCATACTATCTATCTAAGGCCATGTCCAAGGGTTCATGTTATTCTTATTTCTACTCTTGGATTTTTTTCATCAATTAGGACACTCTCATATAGGTTTGGTATTTCTTATTGAAAATTTCTAACATTGTTGACCTCTATTGGATTCAATTTGGTTTCAATGATTGATACCACACTTTGGTTTTATCAATTAGTGTCCTACAAAAGAGCTTAAGCTTTTTCCATCCACTTTCAATGTTATAGTTAGCATAGGCATCATGGAAGGCTTATAAATGATGTTGCAAATTTGAATCATAGCCTCCTACAAATTTTAGAATATTATTCATGTCAAGCATAGGTAAACGACTCTTTTTGCAATGCTAGCAATATATCTTAACAACCTTTGTGATATGCATTAGGCTCTTAGTGGCCAATAGGGTTTCATCATCATCAAATGAATTATGAGCAAAATCTCTGTGTTCATGTTGTCCTCTTTGACTCTTCCCATGGGTTCAATTCTAGTTTTTAGTCCAACCCTTTAATGGAGCTCTATCTCTATACCTACATTCATCTTTGTTAGAACTAGACGTTGAAGGAAAACAAGAAAATGACTAACTCAAAGAATTACCATGGCTTCTATAGTGTTCCTTGGGATCCTTTGATTTATCATGTCTAAGTTTTGAGCAGGTCTTAGGCCTTGAGGCCTTCCCTAGTATAGGACTTACATCATCTTCTATAAGATTGTCTACATTAGGTGAATGTAGTATTTGAGTGTTGTTAGGATGATCATGATCATAAGAAACCCCTACATAAGGTTCATCACTCCAATCCTCTTCATCCTATATCTCATTATTTCTCCAATGAATGTGTTCACTGTACAATGCATCATCATTTTCATGTGGGAGAGACATTATTGTTGGTTTATAGTGTGTGTGATTTAATATTTTTTGAAAGATATATTGTTAATACCTCTAGAGTGATCATGCATAATATAACTAATCTAGATAACTAGCACCATCCTTGAAAATGGTGCCAATGATGAGTGGCAAGGTACCCCTATGCCCAACCATAAAAATCACAAGCGTTCATGCATGATCCGATTGAATTTTGTGGATGGGACTAGTTGTGGCACCTAGCTTGTTAGGCTTTGATTGTAGTTCACTATCTTTCCACTTGGAATAGTCCAAAGTGAGGCACATGATGTGGTTCCTAATTCTATGCTATGCTACTCCTAATGATAGAAATAGATAAATTGATTAACTAATGAATAATGGAAACAGAGTCTGAATTAGCCCAAGGCAATGGTATTTTCTCTTAACCATTCATACACGTCTTGGACTTTGTGGAGCTACTTCTGGGCTAACCAAGTGTACATCACTAGTTGTGCCAAATGATACACCTCTAGGTGACCAAGTATTTACACTTAAATGCTCGTGATTAAGGCGTATACATTCCGCTTAACAACATGAATAGTAAATGACAACAATTGAAAATGTCTAACTAAAGAAAGCATTAAATAATAACTAAAACAAAAATATTAATCTAAGTAGATTCTACAATTATGGAAGTAATCTTGATCTTTATTGCTAGTCGTGTAACATGGCAAAGTACATCACACTCGAATAAAGGTGTCATACAATTACAAGTATCACAATGTAGGCATGCACTAGGAATAATGAACTAGAAAGAAGAAATAGAAAATTGAAACTATCTATTACTACTCTTTAAGCTAAGCTAAGCTATCCCATCTGGAAGCCCAAGTGTAGTATTTATAGGCAAGGTTTGGATGAGGTGATGTCAGGTATCCAATGTCACTTATTAGCCCTGACGTTTGGTAAGCAACATTGGGACTTCGATGTTGCATATTCAACATCAAGGCCTATCAAATCACAACTCACCAAGAAGCATCACTCATATTCTTACACAAAATGAAGTGTGCCATCTTGGAGAACCTATCCACAATAACAAAAATTTCTTTATTATTACCTTTGGTTTTTGGAATGCAACTTATAAATTCCATAGATACACTTTTCCATTAATCCTTATAAATTAGAAAATCCATATATTATCCATCCAATCCTTTATCTCCTTTAAACTTTTGATAATTGAAATACTTCATATATTTTGAGACTTTATTGTCATACTAAGCCAAAAATAGCACCTACCCATAAGTTCCAATGTTTTATCCCTACCCATGTGACTTGCCATGCTCCTAAAATGCTTTTCAAATAAAATATTTTCCTAGAATCATAATTAAGAATACATACATTTCCATTTTTAAATAAAAATTCATATTGAATATGATAGTCCCTCTACTAGTCTATCCTACTCATCAATGGCTATTTGAGGATCCTCCAAACCTATCAAAAATTAACATCATGTTCATACAAGGATGGAAAATCACCCATACCTTCAATATGAGGCACATTAAAATTAACCACATGCACCTTGGATCAGCCACCACATTAGGTTTCCTATATTTTTATTTCAACAAAAAACTAAACTTTTGTAACTACATAACCCACTTCTTCTTTGAACTTAACTTCTTTTGTAAGTTTAAAAGTTGAAGAGATTTGTGGTCTATCTTCAAAGTGAACTACTTGGACCATAAGTAATGCCTCCAATGCTTGATTGTTTAAAGAATAGTATATAAATCCTTCTCATATATGCTATATTTTTTCTTTTACTCATTCAATGTTTCTAGAAATAAAGAAATAGGCCTAACTTCTTATGAAAATACCCCACATATGACAATCTCACTTGCATCCACCTCCACTTGAAAAAGCTTCCAAATATTTGAAGTTACAACCACCAGTTCACTGGTAATCCTTGATTTCAACAAGTCAAAGCTCCCTTGGATTTCATTATTTTACCTAAATTCCTTATTTTTATTTAACAAAGAAAACATAGGTAATAAAATATCACTAAATTTTTTTATGAACTATCTATAAAAACCTACTAAACCAAGAAACAATCTTATCTTCCCAACATTCTTAGGTGTTGGCCAATCCATAATAGCCTTCTCCTTGATAGCTTTCATCTCAATTTGATTTTTTAAAATTAAAAGCCCCAAATATGTGATTTTCCTTTTGAAGATATGAATTTTCTTCACATTAATCACCAAATGTGCCTCTTCCAACTTAATACACACCATACTCAAGTGATCCAAGTGCTCTTTCTCATTAGAGATATACACCAAAATATTGTCAAAAAAAGACAATACAATATTTAGCAATTAAGTGTTTGAATACATCATGCAATAATCTCATGAATGTGGAAGGGGCATTTGTGAGCCCAAATGGCATTACCAACCATTCAAACAATCCATCTGGTATCTTAAAAGCTTTCTTCCACTCATTAATAAATCTAATTCTAATTTGATGATGCCCACTCATCAAATCAATTTTGCTAAAAATTTCAGCATTGGTGAGGACAGTAAGGATATCATCCATTCTTAGAATAGGAAATCTGTACCTCCTTTTTATTCTATTTACCCTAGAATTAATGTACATCCTCCATTCATCATTGTCCTTCTTTGACACTAGCACCACTAGGATTGCACAAGGTAAAATGAACTCCCTCATGAAACCATTTCAAAGTAACTCCTCTACTTGCCTTTGTAATTCAGCCCATTGATTTGGTGCCATCTATTAAGCTCTCTAAATTGGAATGGTAGCATTATTAATAAAATGAATTTGATGTTGTACATTTCTTATTTGCAGTAATCCATCCAATTTCCCCTTAAACACCTTGGAAAATTTTTCCTTCAAGCCTAGAATACCTGTAAGAAGTTCAACCTATACATCATTATGGTTAGTAGCAACTATTGTTATAACAACAAAACCAAATCCTATTTCATCATGTTCCTTAATATATTCATTCTTTCCTAGAAGGATTAAGAAAACATTATGTGATCTTTGCTTCCTTAGTTATTTACCTATCATTGGAATTGACTCATGGATTCCATTAGGTCTAGCTACACTCCACACATTTTTCTCTCCATCAAACTAAGAAATATTATCAAAATTTCAAGGTCTATTAATAATTACATTAGCACAATCTATTGAAAGTACATCATACTTCATAACATCATGAAAGTATTTAATTTTAAATCTCAAGTTACAATGTTCCCTTACCTCTTGGAAAAAATCTCTAGACATCCAATGCACTTTATAAAATCTAGGATGAGTATTAATTACTAACTTCAATCTAGCAACTACCCTAGAATAAGTAATAATTTCTTGGGCTCCCTTATGAATCAAAACATGAATTCATTTCCTACTAAACAAACATCTGGCCCTAATACAAAATAATAGTTTTCTATTAGGATGATCTCCTCTACCCCCATTTCCCATGAATGCATAATAATTTAATTTAGAAAAATCCTTAATTTTTTAACCATGAGGATTATCTTTCTAAAGGCCTTCTCTTGGTGCCTCCACCACCTCCATGGATTCCACATTGTTATCCTTGGATACCTTGTAAAGTAGACATTTTCATTGCATTTCTTTCCATTGTTCACACTTGAAGCACAAAATTTTTTATGAGCTAATGCCTTGATCCTTTTCTTCTTTACCTTTTTCCTTCTTGTCTTTGTTCTACTCATCACCTCTTTCAAACTTCTTATCATGGTTGTTATCCTTATCTTTAGATTTGAACTTGAATAGCCTTACAAATGTGGATCCCTTCTCCTTCCCCTTGGAAGTTTGTTTGCTTCTATTTTTGAATCAACCTAATTTCTTCTTTGACTTGAGTGTTAAATCATAAGCCTCATCTAGCGTTTGTGGATCATAAAAATACAACTCTTACTAGTATTTCATTTTGAGAAATTCTAAAAGGATTGAAGCCTATTCATACTCCCAATTTACCATAGCTTGATGGAATATATCATAAAATTTAATGTATAATTCTATGACATCCTATTTATCCTGACTTAGGAATTTTAACTTCATAATGGCCTCTTATCTCTTATGAGATTATTCAAATTTTGTTTTTAACATATATTTCTTTAGATCCCAGTCTAGGTTGACCATTTTATCTTTCATAACAATGAGATTGCTTTTCCCACCAAGTAGAAGCCATACCTTCTAATCTAGATTTAGCAATAGGTACCCTCAAGTTATTTGGTATCTCATCTAATAGGAAATGCTTGCAAATACCTTCAACCATCTCACAAAAGCATTAGTGTCATCCACACCATTGAAAGTAAACTCCATGTACAAAAGCCTTGTAGCATTTCTAGATGCTCTACAAAGTCTTACCTCATCTTCCTTGTTAAGCTTACCTAGAGAAGAAGTATTTACCATAGTTGAAGCCCTTTGAATTCTAATCTAAGAAGTAGGATTTCTCCCATTAGAATCCTTGGATGATGGGTTCCTACACTTCTATAGTTGGATTATCCTTCCTCTTTATCTACTTTATCTACAATTGGTTGTAAACCTCTTCATCTAAATGCACATGCTCTTCACCTCTAGATGTTGAAATATGGCTAGGATTGATATTTTTCTCCACCTTTACATTGATTTCCTCAACCAAGTAACCATCATCTAGAATTCATACTTCATGTTCTCCATATCTCTATAGAAATATTGCACCTATTTTTTCATAGATGCCATGTGAACTAGATAAAATTCTCAACAAATTCCAAAAAATAATAAATACAAAGCCCTAATGCCAATACTACTAGATCAGGTTCACTCCACTACTTAATCATCTTCAAACACTATATATATATTATGAAAGGATAATTAATTTTTTAAAAATAATAAAAATATCTATATTAAATTAGTTAATTAGAATATTATAATAGGGTTTCCTAAACCCACAATATCCAAAATCTTTCACACTTAAGCAATATCGTAGAGCATGAGTTTCTACAACCACACAATGGTTATTCTTACTACAAGATATAATCCCAAGATTGATATCTTGACTCATAAGTAAGATACAAGATAATAGAGGATATAGGCCAACACACCATATAATTGACCTTTGAGCTATAGTTACTAATTGCATCCACTTAATATGCTTTCACACACTCTCCTACTAAGCTGTTCATACTTAAGGCCTCTCTTTCTTACTCATGGTATCAATAATTATGAATTAGATTAATATCTATGAATAGCATGAAGATAAGAAACCTAGAGACCTTTCATTAGGTCCACTTGAGGTTCTTTAATTATTTTCATAGTCTAGTTCCATCCTTTTCCAATTATCTTGGCCATTTTCTTAATTGAGATAAGTGATTTTTGAGGTTTTCCTAGCCATATGGATCATCTCTTATCTTGTCAAGACATCTCCTATCAAAACTAGCTTTCAAGAGAGACATTTCCTATGAAGGCAAGATATCTCCTCCTAGTAGGAGATGTCTTATGGAAGACATCTTTCTAGAGAAGATAGCAAATTCAACAAGATGTCTCCTTTGGCTCTAAGTTATCTTTTGTTAGTAATAGCTCTTCACCAAGATGTCTTCTTGTTCCCCAAGATGTCTTCTTATGTGTAAAACCTATTGATGAGTGGCAAGATACCCCTACACCCAACCATATGAATACGAACATTCACACATGATCTGGTCAAACTCCAAGGATTAAGTTCTTATGAATCTACAGAGAACAAGGATGAGTTATGCAGTTGTTTTCTTCCCAAGCTTACTTGTAAGGCATAATTGTATGGTTAAGTAAACTTGAGGTATATGATTTTTTATGTTTTTTTTTATATTTTCTATCTTGGTCTCCTAAGTGTGTGAAATGAAAAGATTTAGTTAACTAATGGGTTTTTTGTAACTCTAATATTAATCAAATCCTAACACCAACATCCATTCCCACTCTCCAAATACATCCTGAACCAATGTAACACTATTGAGATTACCAAATGCTAGTCATTACTAGGTTGCCAAGTGTTCCATGTATACTTGAAGTGGTCGTGCCAAGTGTGCTAATTTGTTGATAATTGATAATTCTATAGAAATAACATTGATTAACTAATGAGAGCATCAAATAATAGTAAATAATATTAAATGCAATAGTTAAGCTATTTTGAATGTTGCAAGGTTTATCATAAAATTCATCGTTATTTCCAAACATAATGTGTGCTCAAGTACACAATGCTCGAATAAAGATCCATTCACTCTATGACTTCTACTTTGGGCACTCAAAAATAATTCTAACTCTGAAAGAGAAAAACTATAAGAGTTTAGCTAAAGGACCAAAAAAATACTATGCAAAACCAAGCATCCCTTTCTCTTATTTATAGACAATGAGATAGGCTCCAACATCACGTGTCCGACATTGGGGATCTATTGTCGCTTAGTTGATCTGATATTGTGTATCTGATATTAAGGGTCCAATATCAGGTTGGTTATTTGTTGACTCATCATACCCCCATGATGGAATGAAAACTCATCCTTGAGTTCCTTACAAAATATTGGCAAGGTATGGGATTATTAACTAAATGACAACTGACAGTGACATGGAATGATAGACTCAAAGTGCCCAGTGAATGGATCAACAAATGTATTACAGCATTGGTGTTCATAACCATTGTGGTTGATGAGTGGTAAGGTACCCCTACACTCAACCATACGAATACAAGCATAGCACGCACGATCCGATCGAACTTCATAGACTAAGTGCCTACATGCCTCATGGAACACTTAGGCTTAATCATTCGTTGTCTTCCCAGACTTACTTGTAGTTGTCACAGTGTATGGTTAAGTAAGTCCGAGGTATATGATTTTTATGTCTTTTTATGTTTTTGTCTCCTACCCTAGCAAGGTGAAGGGTAGAGAGACTAATTCACTAACTTTAACTAACTAACTAAGTCTAAATTAACCTAGCGTCAGCATCCATTCCCACTTACCGTTCATACCCTAAACCGATGTAACCTTGGTTACCAAACACTAATCATTGCTAGGATCACCAAGCGTAACGCACATGCTCGAAGTGGTCGTACTGAGGCACTTAACTAGGAGAGAAGGGTTGAGAAATATTTAATGACTAAGAAAGCATTTAAATGAAAAATAATAAATAATAGTAAATAAAATCCTAATTAGCCTATTCCATGCACTGCAAGGTTTATCCAAGAAGCTCATCTTTATTTTCGTACACAAACTTGTGTTTAGGTGCAATGTCTGCTTGAATAAAGATCCATTCACTCTGGAGTTCCTACTACGGGCACATGGAAATTAATCTATCTCTGGAGTGGAAAAACTACCATAGTTTCCCTATGGTCTAGGCCTAGAATGGAAAACAAGGGAGATTTGCCTCTTATTTATAAATATGATGGTGCACCGTGATATCGTATACACGATATCGCAGGGGACAACATGATATTGTGTGGGATGCGATATCGCGAAGACCGCGATATCATGTATGCAATATCATGGCCCATGCGATATCATCTCCCATCATACCCCCATGACTAAATGAAAACTCATCCTCGAGTTCCTTACAATAATATTGGAAAGGTATGGGATTATTGACTCAAATGGAACTAATGAGATGACATCTGAACAAATCATCATTACAAGATACAACAAAACTGGTGTTCATGACAACAAGAGTGAAAATCTTATTACATTAACATCAGGCCTCATTTGGCAGCTGAGAAAGAGAAAGATAGAAAGAAGTGTTGTTGCTGCTAATGCCAAGATTGCACCTTTCATTGTCCATCTGTAAGCACACCATTGATCTTACTCCTCGCATAGCTACTTTAGCACTACTCCATTCCAAGCGCTTCCTCTAGATCTGGTTCGTTATTGCATGATTTCCATCTGCACACAAAACACAGTCTTGTATTAGCAAGGGAAGATGAATTATCATGTAATTGATACCTTGCTTCAGTGTAAGTCCATTGGTTGGGTTGTGGTATGGCTGATACAGATCTAGGGATATATTAATGATGACTACCAAAGGTTTAGGGGTTAGAAGAAAATCGAAAAAATTGGGCCCCGTACCCCCATGACTAATCATGAACCTCCGATAGCGAGAGAATGGAAAAAGAAAAGGAATAAGAAGGATGGATAAAAACAGACAACTAGGACATCGATGAAATGGATGTCAAGATGGAAATGAACAAAATAAAATGGATTGCAAAAATGTTAAGGGAAAGAATTTAATAGATGCACCAAATAGGAATGCCAGTGGGTCCTCCCCAAAGCAGGCTCATGCCCTTAATGCCCTGACAAACCCACATTCAAAGAGTCCATAGGCTCTAGAAATGTCTTTTGGAATAAGAGTTAAAGTCTTAACCATGAGAATTTACCAAAAAAAAAATAATGCATCTACTAAAATATACACTAATGATACAACTGGCAATGAGGTGAACAATGGAGAGAAGGATGGAGAGAGGAGAATGGAATGGAATCTCAAGAATAAGGTTGTGAATAGCCCCTTGTGTGTTTCATGATTAATGTGACTTGGCAAATCTCATTCCAACTCCAGCCTCAAACCAACCACATCCAGTGACTTTGCATCAATGCATTCAGCCAATCCATCCCCTTAAATAACAAGAATGCCTTCACCCAAGAGTCACCACCATTCCGACGAAACAAATGAGGACAGAATGGGAAGCGAGAAGGGCCTTAGTTAGAGGGAACATTTTTAGTTCCATAACCAGTGCTTATAGCCCAAGAAATTATTTTTTCTAAGGGGTGTGCTTTGAATTCTCACTTTTTCTTTTCTTTTCTCCTTATTTTTTATTTTATTTTATTTTTGTGTTTTGTGCTTTTATGCGTGAGAACCACACCATGCAAAGACTTCTTATTTTTATTGACTCAACTTTTGATAATTGGGTAATGTTGAAACTATAAGAAAACTCAAGAAGAAAANACTATACATTTCCAAGCCAAAAGAGACCATAGAATGTGTGGATGAATGGATGAAGTGGACTCATTGTCTACCATATCAAAAGAAACATACCTTAGTATCAACGTCGTAACTTAAAGGTAAAAACTAAACATTAGCAATCAATATAAAAATAGTTCATACCATCATGAAGAACACTTATTGGGTGACAAACTTACAAGATGGATAACACACGCACATGCATACAAAGAAATGAAAAAGTATGAACGATGTTGTAAAAAAAAAAACAAAAAAATTTAAAGAAATTTGTAAAACAAAAAGATGTAAAAAAAAACTTGTAAAACAAAAACATGTGATACAAAAACTTGTAAAACAAAAATGTGTAAAATAAAAATGTGTAAAACAAAAACGTGTTAAACAAAAACTTATAAAAAAATGTGTAAAAAAAACTAAAAAGAACTGAGAGCCCCCAATGATTAGCATATGTGGCCATCTCCCCCATGACTAAATTGCAAAGGAGAGATCTGAAATAAATAATGTCTATTTGAATTTCGTAAAAGTGCCCAACTTCTCTCGATTGATGTTCTTAGATTAAGGGGTGGAAGTTGACGATGCTCATATTCCAATGTGTCTATGCCTTCATTGTTAGCATGAGTTGTTTCCTTAGTTCATTCCATGCATATTGGATTTCTCTTTCAACTAGCTATCAACCATGGGGTATCCACTACTGGTATGGTTACTACATACAGGCACCTTTGAATTTGTGTTTCTTGGGGACACCGATTAGATGGAAGAGATGCTAAACATTCTTTCATGTCATCACCCTCTGAGTCCCTATATGTGATGCACGGAAATTTCTTCTTCTCGATCTTTCCATATATGTTTACCTTAGATATCTCCAAGAAAAGATTGTGGATCCCTAGGTACACATCTATTGTACTTAGCCATGGCCTTGACATTATAATTAAGAAGCACCCGTTGTTATTGTTGACTTCAATCACCAGGAAATCGGCTGGGTATGACCAATCACACATAGTGGTAACTATGTCCTCCACCAATCCCAAGGGAATGGTGATGGACTGGTCAGCCAGCTCCAGTTGGATATTGCTCTTCTTAAGTTGGGGTAGGTTCTAGGCTTGATACATTTCTCGTGAGATTAACTTGACTCCGGAACTTGAGTCAAGAAGAGCCTTATGTGGTTCATTCCTGGTGATTTGTAAATAGATTAAGGGGCTTCTAAGATTAGAGAGTTTCCTGGGAAGGTGGCCTACCTTGATCCAGTCAGTTACAGTATGCATTAACATAACCGTATGCGTACAGCTTTGTTGTTGGACTGAAGGAAGCTCCGAAGTCTCATTTGTCAGAGGAGCATGCATAGACTCAACCACTTGTTGTGAGAGCTTGTCTAGCCTTTTTTTTTTGAAGAAAGGTATTCTCTTTTTATGGTTGTTAGAACCAGCAGCAGGTTGAATGTTTACAGCTCTCGTAGCGTTACATTGCTATGGTTGAGTGGGGAGTTCCCCTTGCATTGTTGGAGCAGGAGGTATGGGAACTATAGGTGGAAGAGGTGCAGATGGAGTTGGAGGATGGGATGAATGTGGAATATCTCCTGGAGGAGAACGAGTCCTTATAAAATACTCCCGAACTTGGTAGTGAAGTTGGGGAGTTGTGTGACCCATAGAGTCATTTGGAGAAATTAGCTACTGCACATAATAGCCATAAGGATCAGGTTGCTGGTAAGGATACTGTTGTCTCAGCGGTGGCATCCCCCATCACTGTGGGTATTTCCACTGCTGATGTTGTCCGATGGGTTGTGGTGGAGTTCCACTTGGATAGTACATTAATGGTTGGTGGAACTACCTTGGGTTACCTTGAGGATAAGGTAACCTTCAGGGTATCTTCTGTTAGTTAAGTCTTGGGTTAAGTGCATACACCCTAGACTCTTGTAGATGTGAGATGATTGGACAACATCCCTTAGGATGGTCATATTGGAAGATCTCACATCCACCATCATTGTTTTTGTATGAGTCCACAACCTCATCAGAGATAGTAATTTTTCCCTTACCCTTGTTATGTGTAGGGCCTAAATCTCTCCTATTTTTCTTATCTTTTTCACTACTTTGTTCCACCTTAGACTCTTCTGTGATTTTCAAGATAGTTTCAAGTCTAGAGTCTAAGGAATCCCACAATTTATCCATCGTAGCCAATACTTCTATTGTTAACTTCTAGATTGGCAAGGTTTTTCTGTTCACCAACACTTCGAGTGGTGACTCATCCTCCTCATCACAAAATTTCACTCCCTTCTTTCGAAGGGAAGGATCGTGGTTATATTCTTCCGCACTTTCTCTTTTTTGTAGCTCACCTTCTTCTTTGGCTACTTGCTCCAAAAATCAATATATCTCATGGGCTATAAGTTCTTATAGTCTCCCTTGGGCATAAGTCCCAAGGGTTCTTCTAGTCTCATGCCTTAGCCCATTTACAATGTGGTGAAGTTGGTCTCGTTGTGTGTAACCATGGCCCAGGCAACGATGTGACAATGCATAGTAGCAGCCCATGGTAGCATCCAAGGGTTCATAAGTACCTTTCTTCCATCCTTGGATTTGTTTACACAAATTAGACACTTTGGAGTATATTTGATACTTATCATTGAAGAGTTCTAACATCGTACTCCACCTCCTGATGGTTTTCGGCTCTAAGGACCAGTACCAACTCTCTACTTCCTTGATGAGTGTCCTAGGAAACAACTTAAGTTTCTACCACTCATTCTCTATGTTCTACAAGGTGCAGGCATCATGGAATGCCTATAAATGATCCTACGGATCAGCGTTGTATCCCCCCTCAAAGTGTGGGATATTGTTCATGTCTAAACACTTGATCCGACTATCTCTTTGATGCCTTGTTGGTATCCTAACTGCCTCTGTTATGTCGAGCATATTTTGGGTGGTAAGTAGGGGCTCATCATGATCATCTCTTTCATGATGTCTATGATGTCTTCATTATTCCCTACTTTCCCTTCGTTCATGCCCTTGTCCTCTCTCTCGACTCTCTCGTCGAGGTCTCTCTTTTTTCCTACCTCTATCCTCACCATTATTCTCTCTATGGCTACACCCAGATGTGGAAGGAGAGGGTGAGTGATATGATGAAGGGAAAGAGGAAGGAGAACCATCATCATGACGATGCTTCTTACCTTCTCTTTAGCTACTACAACCCCAATTGTGATGACGATCTAAGTGCTTGTCCTTTTCATGTGTTGTTGTTCCCTCTGTGAACAGTTGCCGTTCACAGGGATCAGAACTAGTGTTATGTATCATGGATCGTAGGTTCTGATACCCTACCTCCTCACCATCATTAGGAGGGGGAACATCATTTGATAGAGAACCCATTATAATGGGTTCATCATCTTTGATTTCACTGAGGACGTGCGGGACCCCTTTTCCCTTCAACAATGTATGTTGGCTCTCTTGCTGTGAGTCCTTGATACATTGTGTAGCTGTGGGATGATAATCCATTTTATCAAAATCACCTATAATGTATTCAGCATAGAGATGTATCATGCCAATCTGTGCCAAAGCACAAAGAAGCATGTTTGGGACTAATCGATCTGGAGGTAACACTATGTTACCTTGCAAATCTCTCCATCGCAGTTGTTCATCTTGATGGAGGATAAAGGTAAATTCTGGTATGTACTCATTGGGATGAGTATATACCACTTGGTATTGTTGAGGAACTGATAGATTTTGGTTATGTGTTTTTGATTGCCGACTGTTCCTTGTATTATCCCTAGGTGGTGAATTGCTTTTGTTAGAAGAAGACATTGTTATTTATCAGTGTGCTAATTAACCGTTATATAATTTTTCTTTTAATTAACCCTAAGGTTTGTTTAAGCTCCCAACGATGTGAGTGATATCCTATGTTCTACTAAGTGCACAAACACTTAGTTCCCAGCAATAGCACCTATGATGAGTGGCGAGGTACCCCTAAACTCAACCATATGAATACGAGCGTAGCACATGCGATCCAGTCGAACTCCATAGACTAAGTGCCTACACGCC
>MNCI01026285.1:404406-423464 GCA_015680685.1 Gnetum montanum | reverse complement strand
ATTTCATGGAAATCAATAGACACCTTTACAAGGTGTGTTCCAATGGCTTGGTCCGATGGTGTGTTCCTAATGTAGATCAATTGCAAATTCTCCAAGATGCTCATGAGGGCCCTTGTGGGGGTTATTACACTAGGAGATGAACAACCATTAAAATATTACTTGCAAGATATTATTGGCCTAAATAATTTTGGAACACCCATCATTTTGTGCAATCTTATGAGCACTATCAACACGATGAGAGAACGACTACGNGGCCCTCATGAGCATCTTGGAGAATTTGCAATTGATCTACATTAGGAACACACCATCGGACCAAGCCATTGGAACACACCTTGTAAAGGTGTCTATTGATTTCCATGAAATGTTTGACTTAGTGGAGAAACTGTTGTTTCTTTCTAACATTAAGCCCTTGTGGTGTTTCTTTTGTGAGAAGATAAGTAAGAATGCTACTATACCAATTTGTATCTATGGGTGATTGATTGTTTATTACACCTACAAAGACGAGTTCATTAGGGAAGCAATAAAAAATTGGATATTCATTCTCTTTCTTGTCCCATTGCAACCTAGATAAATGATTCACAACAACATTATTGGTGCCTTTATGATCTACCAATGTGATATCAAACTCTTGCAAGATCACAAGCCATCATATGATGCAAGGGCTCACCATTGATTTATTCATAAGGAACTAAATCGCATTATGATCTATGTGTACAAATATCCTATAGCCTAATACATAGTACCTAAATTTCTCTAGTGCAAACACCACAGTCATTCACTCTTTTTCCGTTATGGTATAGTTGAGTTATGCTAGCAATTCTTTGACTTGCACAGTGAACATAATAGGAATATTTTTGATCATCTAACTATGTAAGTATGGCTCCTAAAGAAAAATTGGATTCGTTAATCATTATATGGAATGGTTTGGACCAGTCAAGAGCTTGTAGAATAGGTGTTTCTACAAGCTTCTTCTTCAAGGATTGGAAAGCTAACTCACATTCCTTGGTCCATTCAAAGGGTATGTCCATTTTCATTAATTCTACCAATAATTTTGCAATCTTGAAAAAGTTCTTGATGAAACATCTATAATATCCCATATGTCCAAGGAATAATTATACATATTTTACAGTTTCAGGTTGATGAGTGATTCCTTAGATGACTTAAATTTTTTCAAGATCCACCTCTATCCTTGTTTGTGAAATTTTATGCCCTAATACAATGCCCTCTTGGACCATTAAGTAGCTTTTCTGCCAATTGAGCCTTAGGTTGGTTTTAACACATCATTTTAGGACTTGCTCTAATCAATCCAATGCTTGTTCAAAGTCCACTCCGTAGGTAGAAAAATCATCCATAAAAACCTCCACAACATTCCCTATTTGTTGCTAAAATATGTTGAGAACCAAACATTGAAATGTTGCTGGAGCATTGCATAAGCCAAAAAACATCTACTTATATGCAAATTTCCCCTAAGGACTCATGAATGTAGTTTTGTCTTGGTCTTCTAGTGCTATTTGGATTTGATTGTACCCATTGTAATCATCTAGAAAACTATAATAAAAATTCCCTACAATAGTATCTAAGACTTGGTCAATGAATGGCAATGGAAAATGATTTTTAAATGTGGCCATGTTTGATAGCCTAAAGTCTATACATGCCCTTCATTGACCATCATTTTTAGGCACAATAACTAATGGACTAACCCATTCACTATTAGCAATGGGGTAGATGAACCTAGCCTTTAGAAGTTGTTCAATTTCTTCCTTAACTACTTTCTTAAGCTTTGGGTTTAGTCGTCTTTGCAATTGTTGTCAAGGGTTCATAGAGGGATCAGTGTAAATTCTATGTTGGTATATCCTAGGATCTATTCTAGTTAATTCAAGATATGATCAAGCAAAGGCTTTTGACCATTTTCTTACCATCTTCAATAGTCCTTCTTTTTGTTGAGGAGTGAGCTTAGCATTAATGATTACCGATTTTCCATTCTTGAGAAATGCATGCTCCATACCAGTGGGCAATGATTTTAATTCAAGGGGCTCTTGCTTAAACTCATCAAGGATTTCTAACTTCCTCCCATTGATATCTTCAGTGTCAGTACTTGGAATTTGGCGATGGACTTGCTCTAATGCATCTATGCTATCGATATAGGCATAAGTCATTCAATTGGTTCCACACATAAAGTTGAATTGCTCTCTAGGTCAGCTATCAACAACTAGGTACCTTCCTGTCTTGTGGCTACTGCATATAGGCATCTTTGTATGTTAGATTCTTGTGCACATTGGTTGCATGTAGCCAATGTTGATCATTGTACAAACTAGGACTTTTGCACATAGTTGCACCTTGTGTCACTGTATGCGATGCATGAAAATTTCTTCTTCTTGATCTTTCCAAATGCATTTTCTTTTGATATCTCTAGGGAAAGATCACATATTCCTAGGTGCACATCAATCATACTTAGCGATGCTCTTTCCATTATTATTGGGAAGTCCCCCTTGTAGTTGTTAACTTGGATCACTAGGAAATCAGCTGGGTATGACCACCCAACAATAGTGGTGACAATGTCCTCCACTAGTCCCAATGGAACAATGATGGACTGGTTGGCCAATTCTAAACAAATGTTACTCTTCTTTAGCAGAGGTAGGTTCTAGGCTTTATACATTTTCTAGGAGATAAAATTAACACTAGCACCTGAATCCAAAAGAGCTTTATAAGGCTTGTTTCTAGTGATTTGCAAATAAATAGGACTTCTAGGATTAGAGAGTTTCCTAGGAAGATGACCAGCTTTAATCTAATCAGTGATGGTGTGAGTTAACATGATAGTATGCATTAAGTGCAAATTTTGATTCGAAGAAAGCTCCAAAGATTCAAATGATGATGAGGTGTTTGGATAATTAGCTACTTGTGGTTGTAAGGACTTGGTTGGACTATTGGTTCTAAAGAAAGGTCTCTTCTTTGATTGGTTGTCCGAACCAACAGTAGGTTGAAGATTCATAGCCTTTATAGCGTTATGTTGTTGCAGCTGGGTAGGAAGCTCGCCCTACATAGTTGGAGCAAGTGGTAATGGAGCTAAGGGTGGAAGAGGTGTAGACAGCTAAGAAGGGCAGTGCGTATGTGAAGAATCACCCCTAGAAGAAGAAGAAGTTCTATAGTACTCAGGGGTATGGTAGTAAGGTTGAAGAGCAACATAACTAGTAGAGTCATGTGGAGAGATCAACTGCTAAACGTAATACCTATATGGGTTAGGTTGAAGATAAGGGTACTGTTGACATGGTAGTGGCATTCCCCATAATTGTGGGTGTTGCCATTGTTGATACTATTCATTCATTTTTGGTGGAGTTTCACTCGGATTATATGTTAAGGGTTGGTGGAACTGCCTTGGGTTACCTTGAGGATAAGGTAACCTTCTGGGTGTTTATCGTCTATTTAATCGTGGGTTTAATGCATACACTGTAGACTCTTGCAAATGTGACACTACTAGACAACATCCCTTAGGATGGTCATATTTGCAAATCTCACATCTTCCATCAATATCTGTGTCTGAATCCACAACCTCTTCAATGATGGAAACCTTGCCCTCACCCTTTTTATGTGCATATTTAGCTTTTTTCTTTTTTCTTCTCTCTCGATCACTACTTTGTTCTCTAGACTCCTCTACTATTTTTAGGATATTTTGAAATTTGTCATGTAGGGAGTTCCACATTTGATCCACCTTTGCCAATACTTTTCATGCAAATTTTGAATGGGAAAAGTCTTTCTATTCACCATCTCTTCAAGTGGCAAATCTTCTTCATCTTTGCAAAATCTAACTTCCTTCTTTTGGAGGGAAGGATCTCTATTGCACTCCTCCACACTTTCTCTTTTCCTCAACTCATCTTCCTCCTTCGTAACTTGCTTCAAAAATCTTTGTATTTGATGGGCTCTGAGCTCATATAGCCTTCCTTGGGCATAAGTCCCAAGGGTTCTTCACATTTTGTACCTAAGCCCATCTACGAGATGGCATAGTTGTTCCTTTTGTGAGTAACCATGGCAAGGGCAATAATGTAATAATGAATAATATTGGCCAATGGAAACATCCAAGGATTTTTGTCCTCCTTGTGCTCATTCTTAGATTTTCTTACACAGGTTGGACACTTGGGAGTATGTTTGATACTTATCATTAAATAGCTCCAACATGGTGCTCCATCGACAAATGGATTCTAGTTCTAAGGACCAGTACCAGCTTTTTGCTTCCTTAATTAGTGTTTTTTAAAAAACCTTTAGCTTTTGCCACTTATTTTCTATATTTTTCAAGGCACATGCATCGTGGAATTCTTGTAAATGGTTTTGAGGATCATCATTGTATCCCCCTTCAAATCGTGGGATGTTATTCATGTCTAGTCTTTTGATCCTACTATCTTTTTGGTGCCTTGTTGGAATCCTAACAGCCTCTACTATATTTAACATACTTCAGGTGATGAGTAGGGGTTCATCGTGATCATGCTACCTATGGTGTCTACGATGCCTATGCTATTCCCTACTCTCCCTTCTTTTGTGATGTGTCTTTCTGGAATTCCCTTGCCCCCTTTCTCTACTATTTTGTTGGTGATTTCTATATCACCTACCATTGTTCTCATGGTCTCGTCCTCTATGACTACATTCAGATCCTGAAGGAGAGGTGGAAGAAGATGATGAAGGTGAAGAAGGAGGAGGACTAGCACCATGTCGGTGCCTACCACCTTCTCTTGGGTGATCGTGGCCTTGGTCATGGTTACGATCATAATGTCCATCATTTTCATGCACTTTTGTTCCTTTTCTAGACCCTTTGTGTCTATTTGTACCAGAACCTAGGTTATGAATAGTTGCATGAAGATTCTGATACCCAACTCCTTGACCAAAGTCAAAGAGAGGAACATCGTTTTGTGGAAAACCTCCCAAGACAGGTTCACCACTATTGTTTTTACGTAGGACATACAGGACATCTTGAGCCCACTTCCCCTTCATGGATTTGTAATATCTCTCGTGTTGTAGATTCCTTTGGTGTTTTTCCTTCATGGGTTGATAATCTCTCGAATCTTGTTCATGCACAACGTACTCTAATTATAAGTGTTGCATACCAATTCTTATGAGATCATAAAGAAGAATGCCCAAGATTGAGTGATTGGGAGGTAACACCATGTTACCTTCTAAATCATTCCATCGTAACTATTCATCTTAGTGGAGGATAAAGGTAAATTTTGGTACATACTCATCACGATGAGCGTATACAATGTGAAACTATTGGGGCACTGGTGGATCATCTTGTACACCCTGCCTTTGATTGATCATGGTATCGGACCTAGTCACTAAAGCACTCTTATAAGAAGAAGGAGATATGATTGATTACTCAATGTGTAGTACTATTTTCCAGTGATTGTAGGATAGCTAACCTTAAGGGTTCATTCCAATGATGGAAGGATTTCCTAAGTTCTAATTAGTGCACAAACAACAAAATCCCTAGCAATGGCACCAATGATGAGTAGCAAGGCACCCCTATGCCCAACCATACAAATACTAGCGTTCACATGCAATTTGGTCAAAATCTGAGGATTAGGTGCTTATGCACTTACATAGAACAAGGATGAGTTATGTAGTCATTGTCTTCCCAAGCTTACTTGTAAGGCACAATTCTATGGTTAAGTAAACTCAAGGTATATGATTTTTTATGTTTTTTTTATATTTTCTATCTTGGTCTCCTAACTGTGTGAAATGAAAATATTTAGTTAACTAATGGGTTTTTTGTAACTCTAATATTAATCAAATCCTAACACTAGCATCCATTCCCACTCTTTGGACACTTCTTAAACCAGTGTAATACTACTAGGATTATCAAATGCTAGCCATTACTGGTTTACCAAGTGTTCCACGTATGCTTGAAGTGGTCATGCTGAGTGTACTAATTCATTGATAATTAATAATTCTATAGAAATAACATTGATTAACTAATGAGAGCATCAAATAATATTAAATAACAATAAATGCAATAGTTAAGATATTCTGAATGTTGCAAGGTTCATCACAAAGTTCGTCTTTATTTCCAGACACAAGGTGTGCTTAGGTACACAATGCTTGAATAAAGATCCATTCACTCTATGAATCCTACTACAGGTACTCAGAAATAATTCTAACTCTAGAAGAGAAAAACTACAAGAGTTCGGCTACATGACTAAAAAAATACTATGCAAAACCAAGTGCCCCTATCTATTATTTATAAACAATGAGACAAGCTCTAACATCACGTGTCTAATGTTGAGGATTTGATGTCGCTTGGTTGATCTGATATCACGTGTTCGATATCGGGGGTCTGATATCAGGTCACTTATTTGTTGACTCATCACCTACAAACATAAACATAGGAAAGGAACAAAGGGGATTAGAAGACGTGTTTCTACGTTAGAGCTTTTGGCATTAACAATTATTACACAATTCTTAAAAGTTATTATTCTTTTCTTCACTTCTTTATCCACTTAACTTATTTATAGATTTGATTCTAGCCAAATCTTTAACTTGATAAAGAGTCATAACTTAATATAACAACACAACATAACAATAATTTTATTACAAATTTGTAAGATTATTAAATTTATCTTTCCAATTTTTTTATTTCTTAACCTAGAATTAGCTAACTATTTTACTTCGTAATACATAGACTTATGAATTGGTTTGTATGTATCATGATTTAAAGCTAAGAGATAACAATTAACTTTTTTAACTTATAACTGACCAACTTGACATAATATAACATGTTACGAAATAAAATAATCTATGAATTATACTCTAACACTCCTTATTCAAACTTTATATTTAATCTTTACTCTTCTAGATATTGATGAGCAATGTGAAGTGAAATTAATTTATGATAATAATTCTAAAGGATGTCTACTCTAGACATAATATCAAAATTTTTCTATAATCTTTTCATTCTTTAGATATCAATTCTCCTCCTCAATTTAGATTGTGAGAATGTGAAGCCAAAGAAAGATAATCTTAAAAGGCATTAAATGATGGTCTGATAAGAACTTCTATAAATCCATCAACTTTCTAGAGCTTGGTGGATGTATACTAATCCCAATGTATTTACTTTTCTCATGATATACTAGGTTTTGAATAATTTTTATTGCTACTTGATTATCTTAATGGATCGTAATAAACTTGGGAGCCTCAATATAAATTTCTATAACTAATTTCTTAATAAAAATAACATCTTGAATTATTTTTCATAATGTATGATATTTAGCTTTCATGGATGAAAGAAATACCGCACATTACATACTATTCTTCCAACTTATAAGATTTCCAAAAACTTGAATTAGAAATCAAGTTTATCACCATACTAATATGTATCTATATAGAATTCCATAACCATTGATGATATAGGTTTAAAGACTAATTTATAAAATATTTTACTTTTAATATATCATAGAATCATGAAGGCTACCTACACATGATGATAATTATATTTTGACATTGTCATTGCCAATTGATTAGCAATGTATTAGATATCTAGTCTTGTGCTTATAAAAGATATAAGAGTACCAATAAACTATCTATACTTTTTAGGACTAATAACATTACCTTCAATACTAATCTTGGATCTAGGAGTCATAGAAATATGGATTTGTTTAAAATTCATCATCTTATATTTTCTAATAAAACAATTGTATACTTTCCTTGGGATAAGGTAATTTCATATGGCTTCTATCTTAACTCCATTTCCAAATAGTAGTGTGATAATCCAAGGTTATAGATATCAAATTATAAAGACAACTAATGCTTAAACTACTCTACAATCTTTGTTTCTATGGTTTCCACCAATATATCATCTATATTTTGATATCCATAGGTAATTAATAAGTGATCAATATTTTGATATCATGTACCTAATGCTTGTTTAATACCATATATTATATTTATTAACTTGTACAATAGTTTTTCATTCTTAATAAAATCTTCTAGTTATTCCATATAAATATTTTCTTCTAAATCACCATATGAAAATGCATACTTTTAACTAATTTCATGAATTTTCCATTTCAACTTAGTAGATATAAATATTATTATTAGGAACATCATCATTGATGCTATAGGAGTGAAATTTCTTCATAATATATACCTTTGATTTATGAAAATCCTTTTGCAACTAATCTTTCCTTATATTTGTCTAATGTTTCATCTTCTTTTATCTTATTTGTATAAACCTAGTGATGTTTTATTGGTTGATTATCTTTTAGACATGACACTAATTTCCACATCCCTCATTACTTCATCATCATAATTTCTTCTTCTATTATCATTTCCTAATGTTTCATCATAAAGGATTAAATAACTATTTTAGAAATCTCTTTATCCAGTATCATGATATTTTTAACAATATCATTATGATAAAACCCATTATATTAGCTTCTCATAATTCTTGGTTTAGTAATACCCAAGCTAGCCTAGTCTCCATCACTTTTAATTGTCTATTGTAATTCTCTAGATATTTTAGGTTCTCCATCACCATTCCTTGTACTAGTATTTTAAGAATTATATCCAATTTTATTATCCAAAAAAGCATTAATTATTTATTAATCTACTTATCTATATTTATGATAATGTTTTTTTGTACACACTTTTGAATTATGAGTGACACAACTATCATTGTCATCTTCATAACGATTATTCTTGGAATTCATTGTTGGGTCTTTCTTCAAGTAGTTCTTCTTTAGTGGATATTAAATCTCTTGTAATATCAAATTTTCCCAACTCAAAATTTGTGATTCAATATCCTTATGTGTGTAAGCCATATCCTACAAAATATTCTTCTTTTACTTTTGGACTTAATTTTATTTTAGATGAAATACCATAATATACCCTACGATGAAAACTTTATATCTCAAATTGTGTCTTCTTCCATTTCACATAATATTAGGATACTCAAATTGTAGATATACTGGTTGACTTCTATTAATTATATGAATCACACTTTACATTACTTCTTTTCAAAAACTATCTTCCAGTTTTGACCATGCTAGCATAAAACACACCATTTCTCTAGTTGTTCAAGTATTTCATTTTGCTATATCATTTTATTAAGGATCATATGGGATTATATTTTGATGAATAATCTCTTTAGTTATAAGATATTCTTAAAAATATTTATTAGTATATACTATTCCATTATCAATTCTTAATGTCATGATTGGTAATTTGGTCTGTTTTTCTAGTAATGCTTTAAACTTCTTGAAGGTATTAAGAACTTTATTCTTAGACTTAATGATGTATGCTCATACTTTTCATTTAGAATCATTGTTGTAGGTTACAAATACTTGGCTCCTTCCAATGATGTCACATTTTCATATGATCTCACATCTTAATGTACTATCTCTAGCTTAGCACTAGAAGTAGTATATTTTACATGTGAAAAGAACATCCTAGTTTTCTTACCAATGGCACATAACTTACAAAACATGCCATGATTTAATTTTAGTTGCAAAAATTCAAGAAAAGATTGTAATAACATTTTCATGTATCTTTTATTCATATCTCCAAGAATTTCATGCCATATTTTCTCTTCTCAAGATCTATGAGTTGCTACACAAATAAATTTCCTTACTACATGTCTCTTAAACACATAATATATTTCCTTGGTTTCTACTATCTTTTCTTATATTTAATTCTTCAACATAGTACATTTGACATTCTTGCTTTGATATTGTTCAAAAATTATGTTATGTCCTACTTTCATCCATTTTAATATTGATAATAGATTATGTCCCCTCAATGTTAGAGTGTAATACATATTTTGATATGTAATCTTTATGTTGATATTTCTAACCTATTTATACTTACAAATGGCTCATGTGGGTGTTGTAGCTTTACTAGCATTTATAGTACATACATTCTAAAATAGATTACAATTTCTTGATACATTTCTAGAACATATAGAATCAATATACCAACTATTATGCACTATCTTAGTGACTTTGTCTTTGATCATAGCATCCTTGATAATTAAGACTAGTTCATCTTTTAAGTATATTTTCTTAATTATTATATTAGTTATTTTGATGATCATTCTTATATCTCCTTTGATTTTTTCCATCCCATCTTTTCTTTGATAATCTTTCTTTGAACCATAGAATATCTTGAGTTCTTATGATTAAACCAACAGTTTCAAAGTTCATGTTCTTTTCTTCTAAATATGGGGCAATTGTTAGATTAATTTGATTAATTATTAAATCTTGTTTCCTATTTTCCATCGTAATTCTAGTTCTAAATCTTATTTCCTTTTTTATTTCTTGAAGTATATATAACTTTCTTTGTATTTTCTAACTTTTTTCATAAATTGCACATTAGTTTCTTGCAACTACAATTGAGTTATTAATGATGGAAAGTCTAGTCTTTTTCTATAGCATCAAGTACTTTAGTAAATTCTTTATACTTATCAAGATGTACTTTAAGAAGATNGAATTGCTGAGAAAACCTGTTCCAATCTATCCACATACAGTATATTCTTCCAATAATGCAAGCACCTCTGTAGCATTTGCTTGCATATATTATCAACCTTTATTTGACACAGTCTTAATTTTTAAAAAGAAGCTTTTATCATCAGGATTATTTATCATTCTTTTCCCAAAAACTTCACAAGACTGGACTGTAAATTTTAACCAGAGATTTTCTGCTCATTTTTTTAAACAAATCCTTCTTGACTGCTCCATGTAATGGCCAATTGTGCCAACAGTTTCAATATGACTACTTTCATGTTCCTTATAAAATCTATTAACTTCTTATCTACATTCATCTTCATCATTTCTACCTTTAAGAAAAGATGATCTTTTCTTGCTTGATCTAAACATCCAAATATTATATATAGATAATTCCAAATTTTTAGAGTTTTTCTTATTTCATACAATAGATAAGATACTTCATATAATAGGCTTGTATAAAGAATGCTTCAAATTGTATCATTTTTTTCTCTTTTTAGTCATCATTAAGTCTAAAATTAGGATTTGAAACAATATGTCATAGTCTGCTAGCTCATAGGATAATCTTAATTCTTTACATCCATATCTTATAATTCTTCATTAGAAGCTTTTGTGTATCTATAATTGCAATATCATTAATTAATGATCCTAGAAAGTTTTTTTCTTCTTCTATTCGCATCATGTTATGCATGAAGTTCTTGACAACTTCAATAGTCTCATTTCCATTCTTCTTAGTAGACTCTTAATTATTATTTTATGTTTTACCTTTTCTCTTCTCTAATACCATGTTCAAGGTAATGTAGTATTGGATGAAGATAACGTAAGAAGGCAATTAGTTGAAGAACTTAACAATTTATGACAAATGCATAATATGAACAAGCTTCATAATCTAATAATTCTTGATAGAATACATGTTTTAAATAACTTGATTTGGATCTTTTGGTTGTAATTGTTCCAAAATTCTTGATAATCATTAGTCTTTTCTTTACTTCTTTACCAAATTAACTTATTTACACACTTGATACTAGCTAGATCTTAAAAATGACAAAAATTTTTGATTCAACACACTGACATATTGTAACAACATTTTTTGAAAATTTTGTAGGAGTATTTAATTGGTATCAGGAATTTTTTTCTTTCTTAACATAGACTTAACTATCTTGTATGTTTTGTAGCACATAGGCATACAAAGTGTTTTATGTATTATAAATTGATGTTTAGAATTGACAATCAACTCACTAAACTGACAAGTAACTAACTTGACACAATAAAACATGTTACAAAATAAGAAAATGTATGAATTATACTCTAACACCTTCATCAATTTTTCGGGCATGACTAAAGATTGAAGACAAAAAAAATTTTATTTCCAAATATAATTTTAGATTTTTTAAACTTGTCCATTTCATTATAGTGATACCACTCCAATTCCACTCCAAATTTTAGTGATACCACATTGTATTATGTTGGATTAATGTAATGTATTCATCCATTCTCCAAAACAATATAACATCACTTGGTAAGAGAAATTGGGAAATTATTACTAAATTTATTATTGAAAATTAATTAAATAGCTATATTGAATGTTATTATCCTTGGTGATTAATTAGTAGAGTGTCTTTAGGTATGAGTCACATCTCTCTAGCCTTATTATTAGTGATACATCTTCAGGAATGGGTAACATGTCTTTCCAATCATATGATGAAACTACTTCAAGTAATCATGGAATTCTTAGAATTTGTCTACATGTCCTTTTAGTGGTGCTTCAACAATGACTTTGTATATTAAATTAATTACTTATTACTGTTATTATTTTATTTTGACTTATTAGATGGCTAACATCAATCATGTTTAGCTTGTCTTTCTAGTGCCTTAACAAGGTAAAATGCTTATTTTCTAGATTCACAAAAATAGTGTTAATGATGTATCAATATGTATCAATGAAATACAAGATGAAAATCAAGGAATGTAAAAATACCCTTGATGTCACATCCTTATCCATATCTCTTCATTCTTCATTTATCAATCAAGTTTAATGATCATGAATGTATTTTTAATTTGATTATGATAATAATTACATTATACCCATAGTAAGGATCTCTTATTACTAGAAATGGAGAAATGAATAATATGGTATCACTATATGTATAATCATTGCATCAATGATTTATTATTATAGAATAAAATTCTTTTTTAAAAAAATGTTATGTTACTTAATGTTGATGACTTTATTGATAAAACAATAAAGATATGTATAATTCATGAAACAAAAAAGTCAAAGAATAAAAAAGTACATAAAGAATTATAGATATGAAAAAATAGGAAAACATATTAGAAATTTAACAAATATTACAAAATTAGAAAATTAGCAAAAAATTAGAAAAAGTATAAAAAAAATTGAAAGATATGTAATGTAAATATTTTGTTCACAAGACCTAAGTCAAGTATGTAGCTTCCCCATGACTATGGTTTAAGAAGGAAATATAAAAAAATTGAGTGAGTTATAGATTTGGGAGATGATATTATAGAAGTAATATATTGTTGAAATTCTTTGGATAGTTTTACTTGTTAAATATCGATTAAGATGGATTTTTGTGGATTACTAGGATAATAAATTTATGTAGCACCAAATTTCTACATGATGTGGATAATTTAAGATTCCTTCCAAAATGATTCTAACTTTGTATGTTGGGGTATATGATGCAGATTATAATAAAGATCTTTACCACTATGACATCTCATTTCCAGATGTTGATGTAATATGATTTTCCTTTGCATAAAAATGTTGCATTACATGGAAATAATTGAATCTCCCATATACATTGGAAAATAATGAGAAATAAACATGGACTTAAGTTGAAAATAAAATAGTAGAAAAACTCTATTGATAAAAGGTTGGTACACTCTAACACCCTCTAGGTTATCTTCTTGTGATACTTAGGATCTTAGAGGCAATCTAGCACTACCATCATGGTTAGGCCATCTAGCCAAAGAGGTGATCAGTTCCTTCTTCCCTACTTCACCTAGCTCTTATCACTTGCCAATCTTGACTCCATAACTCCATGTTGATATGACCCCTAAGCCTAACATTAGATGCCATAAGTCAAACCTATTCTTGAGGGATATTGTGAATAGTTGAAACTCCTCATAATGAGGCTTCATAATTAATTACATGATTAATAGTACAATTTCATTCTGAATAAGGGATGGGATATTATAGTCTACCCCCTTAAGTATCTAGCTTGTTCTCAAGTGCTTCCTCTATGTCCAATTGTTTAGAAATTACTTTCTCATTATGCTCCTCATTTTAGGCTTCATTGCTATCCTTATTATCATTTGTGTATACAAAAATTATAAAATAATTAATATAATTTATTATTTAATATCATAATGATAAAAAATTTGAGAATAAGTGTTGAGAATAAACTCCATGTTTTTTCAAGTTTTTTTATCACAATTTTACCATTGGATAAGTACTTCACTCATGGTTTTATTACAAAGCTTCTTTGTTCTATGATTCTTAATTGCGATTGGTTTGACCTCGAAGTTGGTGTTAGATTTCAAGGGTAAGGTATTCCAAACTAGCACACAGGGCACATCATTTCATTGAATTTCTTTAGTAGATTTACATGGAAAATAGGATGAATTCGTAAAATTTTTAGAATATTTAATTAATAAGCTAGTTCAAAAATTATTTTTGAAATTTTTAAAATGTCCATAAATATTGTAAGACTAGCTTAGTATATTTTTCTAACCTAAGGAAACTCCTTGTGGATTTTACTCTCAATAGTACTTGATCTCCAATTTGAAATTCCTTCTTAAGTTGATGTTGGTCTACATATCCATTATACTTATCCTAGCCTACTTCCAAATTCTATTTATCTCTTGGAACAATATTTTCCATTATTTTTATTTTTTCTTCCTTCCACTCTGCTCTTAAAGTTAGATCTACCCAAGTTAGTGGTGTATGATAATTCCATTCATAAACAACTTTATATGGTGTCTAATGTATGGGTTCCTAAAAATTTTTATTCTATGTGAATCCAGCTAGATGAAACTAATTCTCCCAAGTCTTTGGTCTACTTCAAATGTAGCTTCATATAATATCCTCGAGCATTTGGTTGATGCATTTTGTTTAGCCATTTTTCTTTGGGTAATATGTTGTGTTGAATTTTAATTTGGTCCCAAGTTTCTTGAAGAACTTTTATTAGAATTTAGATATGAACTTTGGATCTCTATCAGAAGTGAATAATTTTGGACACTCATGTATTTAAAATACTTTTCATGCAAACTTTTAACTACTTATTTAGATGTGTTTGTAGATTTCAAAGCTATGAAGTAAGCCATCTTTGATAGGTGATCAACTACTACCAAGATTGAGTCATTTCCTTTCTTAGTTACTATTAATCCTACAATGAAATCCATGGTAACATCTTTCCATTTCAAGTTTGAGACCTCCAAATGTTATAATAATCCAGTTGGTTTATTTCTTTTAGCTTTGTTTCTCTATAAAGTTGGATAATTTTTAATATATGTGAATACATCATTCTTCATTAAAGGCCAAAAATAAGACTTATGTATCATCACATAGGTTTTGACAAATCAAGGATGTCTAGTTTACGGTACTTCATGAGCTTTAGATAATAGCTTAAGTCTCAAATTTCCTTTTGGTATACATACCATTTGTCCCTTCATCAATTGACCATCTAAAGAAAGAAGGTAACAAGGCTTAGAAGAAATATTTTCTATAATTTTCTTAAAGCAAGGATCCTCTTTTATTTGTTCCTTAATTTCTTCTTCCATAGGGTTTTTCACAACATTGATCATTGGGTTCCACATTCAACTAAGAGCAACTACTACTACATTTTGTTTTCTTGGATTGTATTTCATCTCAAAATCATATTTGGCCAACAATTCTATCCACCTTCTTTGTCGAGTATTCAAGATGGGTTATCTCTGTAAATATTCTAGGCTTTTATGATCTATTTTTAATAAAAATATTTTTTCATAAAGATACTTTCTTCAAACCATTAAAGTATGCACAAGTTCTAGTAATTCTAAATCAAGGGTTAAGTAATTTACCTTGGCTACTCATAATTTATGAGATTTAAAACATACCATCTTACCTTCTTATGAAAGAACTATACTGATTCCTACTCTATAGGCATTTGTGGATATTTCAAATGGTATTTCTTCATCTAGAATTCTCAAGATATCCATTGTTATAAGTAGCATCTTTAATTTAAGGAAATATTTCCTACATTTTTTATCAAACTTAAACACATGTTTTTCTTGAAAAAGGTTAGTTAAGGAAGCTACCAAAGTAGAATAATCTTTAATAAAACATCTATAAAAACCTATTAATCCTAAGAAACTATGAACTGCTGTAGTATCTTTAACTTTTAACCAATCACTAATTACACTAAATTTAGCTAGGTCTACTTGGAATCCTTTCTTAGATACAATATGACCTACATATGATACTTCTTCTTTGAAGAATTTGCATTTACTTAATTTTTCCATTAACTAGTATTCTTTAAGGATTTCCATTGGAAATTTTAAATGTTTAACATGTTATTATTTGAACTTGGAGTAAAAAATAATACCATCCATAAAAATGATAATAAACTTACCAAGGTACTCAAAATATATTAATCATCAAATCCATGAATGTTGCAGGTGCATTGATCAATCCAAATGATATCACCACAAACACATATAATCTATACCTAGTTTTGAAAGTAGTTTTTTTAATATCTTTTTTCATAATCCTTCTTTGGTTATAGCCTAATTTTAAACTAATCTTAGAAAAGTATCATGCTCAAGTAAGTTGATTAAACATGTCATAAATCCTAGGTAAGGGATAGGTATTTATAATCATTACTTTGTTTAACACCCTATAATCAATACATTATCTTAATGTATCAACTTTTTTTTTTGATGAATAAGATTGGTGAACCCCAAGATAAGACACTAGGTTGAATCTTCCTTGCTTCCAACAATTGATCTAATTGTACTTTTAATTTTCTTAATTCTGAGGTGGAAAACATATAAGGGGATTTTGAAACTGGTTGTGTACTAGGAAAAATATTAATGCATGTTCAACAATTCCTTTTAGAGGTAATTCTATAGTTTCATCAAATACTAAATCTTTATATTCTTTAAGTTCTTTTGAAATTGCAATGTTAGAGGATTTCTAAGGTTCAGTTAGTTTTACAACCAACATAGTAACATCCTTATTTACTAGTCTCTTAGCTTGCTTAATAGTTATCATGTGATTTTGCTTTATTGTTCCTACCCCCCTTAGAACCCTAACTCTGTTAGTGGTTGGTACTTTCAAAACACAAATTTCAAAATGAACAATAATATAAAATTTTTGTGGAAAATACATTCCTAGGATTGCATCAACATCTCCTAATTCAAAGTCAAATAATTCATCATCAAAAGAAATATCTTCTAGAATAAAGATAATTTCTCCACACTTGGTATGCTTACTCATTATTGTTCCATCTACAAGTTTTATTCTAGCAATTTTTTTTTGGAAAGGTAAGATTAATTTTAATGATTTAAAAAATTTTGGTAAAATAAAATGATTACTTTCTCCACTATAAATTTAAAATATAATCTTTTTACCTTTAATTAATCCTTCAATAATTAGTAAAAGAAATTGAAATTTTCTAAAACCTAATTTTGTTAATGCTGAAATTTTCTTCATTGTAATTGTAGTAGTAATTTGAGTCTTTTCTTTGGCACATTTTTGGTGGGTTTTTTATTCTTATTTTGATTATTTTTTTATATTCTTTCTCATAATTTTAGATAATCCTATTTAAAATGATCTTCACTACAAGCAAAGCATCTAGATTGGCTTCTTTTAGTGAGTGTTTCCTCTACTATGGCTTGTCGAAGGGTAGTTCATACTTGGTTTGATTCTTCATAATCCTTAGAAATTCTATAGGCTTCATCAACTATTTGAGGATTATGTACATGTGTCTATGGATGTAGTTGTGCATGTATTTCATCAATGAACTTTGAGGCCAACTCTCCCTCATCCTAGTGACTTACATACTAAGAGTGCTTATAGAATTCTTCTCAATAATTTTTGATGAATCATCTCCCTAATCTTAATGAATCAAATCACATTTTACACTCTTTGAGAAAGGAATCTAGCATAAAATTTTATTTGAAATTTTAAAAAAAGTTAATCCAATTTGTTATTAAACCTTGTGATCTCATTCCATTCCACCATGTCATAACAAGTCCTCTCAAGTACAGGGAGACTACTTCTAAGCATTCTTGACTTCATAGATTTAACATATCAAAATAATTCTTGAGTATCAAGCCAATATTTTTCCTTGGTCCTAGATCTAATGGTTCCATCATAATGATCCAATTTCATCTTCTTGGCATGTACTTGGATTAATGTTTTCTTGATGTATTTCTTTAGGTTTTTCTCTTTGGCCTTGTGAAGGAATATCAACACCATGACATATAACAGATGGCAACTAACTTCTATATTGATTACTAGGAGGAATTTGATCTTGGTTGTGATCTTTGTAATGTTAGGTTTGATCTTGTTGTTGGTTCTGAAACACCACCAAATTTGCATGTTTAAAACTTTGTAATCCCATCCCATGAAACCCAAGGTAATATTTTATTATAAATGTGAAGGTTGTAACCAAGGCATACTTTTGGGGCTGAAAAATGCTTCATAAGTGACCAAAGCTCAACTACCCAACTGAAAAGAGTCACCTAGTGTCTATATTTGGGCTTGGGGGAGTCAAAAATGCCTTTTTGAATGCCAAAACTAGTGATTTGATGGGTTTTATGGGGGGTATACATTTCTCTACGTTAACACACCCCCTATAGGGGGTAAGCTAGCTAGGAGACTTCAAGGCTAGCATGGAGAAGTGTAATGGGGGTAGAACTCACCTACCCCTAGCATGGAAATTGGGATGATCTATCTTGGAGGGGTTGACCTTGATCCCTAGCATTGACCTATCATCCCTCCTTAACATCGACACTCTCTCCCCAAGTGGGAGGGGGTTAACTGTCTAGGAAAGAAGGGCTTAGATAGCATGGAGGTGTCAAATAGCTAGGATTCATGGGGGTGGATCTCACCTATGACCTCCTAAACATGGTAGCTAATTTTTAGTAGCCAATTTATACCCAAAATCATGGCCATAACCTTATAAAAACCAAACATTCGCACCATGTCAAGGTTCCACACTTTGGAAATTTGGCACCTTTGGCATTTTAGCATCTAAGAGCTCTTGCTTCCTTAGTAGAAATGCAGCTTCTTGATGCCTAGTAGCATAGATCCTCTACAACCTATTACCTTCCTATTACAACCCCTTAGGATTTATGAACTTTAAGTATTAATGTTACCCCCTCGAATCCCTAAATTCTAGTGTGGTGCCCTATGTCCATCCCAATCCTTCACATTTTCCTAACCTTAGCAATGATTGACATTGTAGATCTAAGATGGTCACAAAGGAGGTTTCATAACATTAGGAGTGGTAGAGATACCATATCATGGCTTCAATGGGATCTGAACCCCTGCCCAAGTGAAACCCCCTTTAC
>MNCI01026285.1:317524-392616 GCA_015680685.1 Gnetum montanum | reverse complement strand
GTTCTAAGGACCGGTACGAGCTCTTTGCTTCTTTGGTGAGTGTCCTTGGGAACAACTTGAGCTTCTACCACTCATTATCTATGTTCTGCAAGGCACAGGCATCATGGAATTCCTGTAAATGATGTTGAGGATCAGCGTTGTATCCCCCTTCAAAACGTGGGATATTATTTATGTCCAAACACTTGATCCTACTATCCTTTAAGTGCCTTGTGGGGATCCTAACTACCTCTCTAATGTCTAGCATGCCTCGGGTTGCGAGTAGGGGTTCTTCATGATCATCTCTTTCATGACGTCTGTGATGTCTTCATGGTGGTTCCCTACTCTCCCTACATTCTTGCCCTTGTCCTAACTCCTCTCGACCTTCCTGTCGAGGTATTTCATCTTCCTTTTTACTTTTACCCTCTCCTTTATGCTCACGATGGTTGTGCCTAGATGTGGAAGGAGAGTGTGAGTGGTGAGATGAAAGAGAAGAGGAAGGGGATCCATCACCCTAGCGATGTTTCTTACCTTCTCTTCGGCTGCTTCGGCCCCAATCGTTGTAACGATCTAAGTGTCTGTCCTTAGTGTGAGTGGTTGTTCCTACCATGAACAGTTGGTGCTCACGGGGATCAAAGCCTATAGCATGTACAGTTGATCGAAGGCCCTGATGCCTAACCTCTTCACCAGAGTGAGGAGGAGGAACATCGTTTTCTAAGAAACCCATTGTGAGGGGTTCCTCATCTCCTATTTCACTAAGGAAATGGGGGACCTTGCCCTTCAATAATGAATGTTGGCTCTCCTGCCTTTCATCCCGAATACGTTGGGCATTTGTGGGTTGATAATCCCTTGTGTCATGGTCATCTAGAATGTATTCTGCAAACAGTTCTTGCATGTCAATCTGTGCTAAGGCATGGAATAGCATGTTAGGGTCAGATCTATCCGAGGGTAATACAATGTTACCTTGCAAATCTCTCCATCTCAGTTGCTCATCCTGATGGAGAATAAAAGCAAAGTCAAGGAAATACTCATCAGGATGAGTATATGTGACCTTAGATTGTTTAGGACATGGCTGATTTGAGTTATGCATATGATGCTGACTGTCTCCTGTGTTGTCCTTAGGTGAGTTGATTTCATGAGAAGAATCCATCCTAATGGTGTGCTGTTTACCATTATTTATGTTCTTAATTAACTGATTAACCCGAAGGTTTGTTAAAACTCACAACGATGTGAGTGATATCCCTTATGTTCAATTGGCGTAAAAACACTTAGTCCCCAGCAACAGCGCCAATGATGAGTGGCGAGGTACCCCTACACTCAACCATACGAATACGAGCATGTACACACGATCTGGTCGAACTCCGCAAACTAAATGCCTTAACGCCACAAGACACACTTGGGGTTAATCGTTCGTTGTCTTCCCAGGCTTGCTTGTATGTGTCACAGTGTATGGTTAAGCAAGTCTAAGGTATATGATTTTTTTTTGGTATTTTTTGGTTTATCTCCTAAGCTATGAGGTAAAGGGTTGAGAAACTAACTAATTCTAACTATAGCACTAAGTCCTAGCGTCAGCATCCGTTCCCACTTACCGTACACACCTTGAACTGTGCAACTGTGGCTACCAACCACTAATCGTTACTAGGATCACCACACGTAACGCACGTGCTTGAAGCGATCGTATTGAGGCACTTAACTAACCTATGTGTGATAAGAAGCTGATTCCTTGACTAGCCGTACACATCCGTAGATGCTCGTAATCAAGTCGTACTTGTCCCATGCTCTAGGAGGAAAGGGTTGAGAGAATCTACTCACGATGAGTAGCCGATTCCTTGGCTAACCGTACACGTTCGTCAATGCTTGTAACCAAGTCGTACTCATGAAGCGTCTCTAGGAAAGCAATAAATAAAATTAATTAAACCTATCCATGCACTGCAAGGTTTATCCGCAAAGCTCATCTTTATTTCCGTACACAACTTGCGTTTAGGTACAAAGATGCTCGAATAAAGAACCATTCACTTGGGGGACTCCTACTGCGGGCACATGGAAAATATTCTATCTCTGGGGTGATCAATCCACCAAAGCTTCACTACTTTATGCCTAGGATGAGAAATGAGGGGAGTGCTGCCTATTATTTATAGATATGGCGGCGGACCGCGATATCATGTACGCGATATCGCAGGGGATGCGATATCGCGACTTGTGCAATCTGCGTCTCATCACATATGCTTTTCCTCTCATTCTCATGCTCATCTTCTTCTTCATTAGGGATTTTGATTGGAGACTCCTTGGGAAATGATCCACTAAACAAGGCATCAAGATCATCCATATCTTGTTGCAAGAGTTCCTTCTATACACACTTATGTTCCTCCTTTGCCATAGCTCTACAACTCAACTGTTCCTTCTTGGCATGCCTGTATGCCTCCTCTGCTTGCCTTTTTTCTTTCTTCTATAGTGGCATCTTGGGTTGCTAGGTTCTCTCATTGATCTATATCCATAAATCATTAGATAAGTTAGCATGAATAGCCATAGAACAAAACATAGCCAAAAAAAAAAGGAAAAGAAAACATAGTTGAAGTATACTTGTGACTACCTAGTTTAAGCCTAGGATCTTGAAGATAACCTTTTTACTTGGAGATTGGATCTACTAGTAGTGGTGCTTCATTTATGGGACTCTTGAGATTAGCCCTAGCTACTCTAGTGGCTTTAGCATGTAACCATTGGGCCCTCTTAATGTTTTCTAGAAACATAAGAGGTGCCTCCCTGATGCTATCAAGGGATTCACACTACCTAACATCAAGGTTCTTGGTGGTCACAAAGATGGAATATCACATATCCTCCAATGGGTTTTGAGCCCTCATGGTTGGATAAAGATGCTTTACCCAAGGTCTGGAGAGTTGTTGTGGGTCATAATGCACCCATGATCCACCTCTCTTCACCACAAAAAATTCTACAAAACTCTTCAAGTAGCTTGCAAAAAATGCATGGTTCATATGAACTATTGTGGAAGACTCTACAAAAATTTTAAGGATTTCCTCTTTGAGGCTGATAGCCAAGGAAATAGATCAATTAAAATAAGTCCCCTCTATCAAAACTTTCTTAAAGGTTCATTCCTATGAAATGCCAATCATCTTCTTTTGTAACAACAATTTAGGAAATACCTAAGATTTGAACAAGGGATAAGACCCTTTTACATAATGGTTCATAAAGCTACTACAAGCAAAACTAGAGTGGCCCTTTGTAGCACCAAGCCATTCCTCAAATTCTTCACAATGATCAACATCTTTTATTGGTTTGGTGCAAACTATTATCCTATCAGCAAAAACACCAAATACGTCATGGAAGTTAGTGGCGCTGATGGCAATAATAATGGATAGGCCTTGTACTGTGATGTGGAACACATTAAATTTTTCATCAAAAAAGTCAATAATACTCAGCATCTTTGTAGAATGAATGATAGGATTAGGTGCCATAAAGATCTCAAGAAAACCTGCATGAGCAATGTTTGCTTGAATTTCTTCAGATGCCTTCTCCCTCAACCACTTTTATGTTAGTCCCACCTCATCAAACTTTAGGATGAGATTTTCAACAAAATGTCTACTCAGGGGTATAAGAACATTTGTAGGAGTGGAAGGCCTTGTAAACAAAAGACAAGTGCTTGGCATCAATACAACTATGTTTTGGCATAAGAAACTTAAAGCGTAAACAACCATAAAACCTTTAACATAACAAAGTACATGTTTTCTCACTCTTGTTCTTATTACTTGGAGAAGCTTATGTGGGGCTCCTAGTAGTAATACCCATGTCTCTAATATCCTTGGGGGCCATCCACCATTTATGTCCTATTTTGACAACCACACATGTATTGTAAATAGGGTCAAATCTAGTAGGATATTCATCAAACTCCCCTTTTAGCTATTTGAAAACAACATATCTAATCTTGGGGCCCTTGGTGAATTCATTCAATGCAGTATGGGCTGCCACCAAGGTTTGATCATTCTTGATCAAACCTTGATCATTGACCTTGTACCTACAAGATATGTGTGAAACAAACAAGTTAGAAAATATGGACTAAATTAGATGAAACCAAAATATTAAAACTTATAATAGACGTGCTTACTCTTTTAATTGGTACATAGTTCTTGGAGGATTCTGGAACAAAGAGTGAACTCTTTGCACCATCATCAGAGTATTATTCATGTTGTATTATGAATACTTTGGCATGGTCTAGATATTTGAAAGGTACCATGGATTGATGAAATCCACCAATTCTCCTACTACTTGAGTCTTTGGCCTAATAGTTACAAACCAAGCAACCAAGTATGCATATACAAGTAACAAGGTCTCCACGATGATTGTGGCCACCTCCTCAAACAAGTGTGACCACAACATCATGCCAAAGTATTAGACAAGATATGTAGGGAAATCCCTTGCCCCTAGGTGGAACCATGCTAATATCTTCTCCAATGCCAAGTTAAGAGGAGGGGTGTGGTCTGTAGGTTGACCAAGATAGCAAAGAATGCCAACTAGGTCAACTACAATGACCATTGGCTTTAGTAGGATCCTACAAGCGGAACGAATATTAAAAAAAACATTAATACAACATTTCAACACTTAGAATTTCCTAACAAATTTTACACATCCTAGTCAAGGTTGAAATTAGCGTCCATAAAAAGCACTAAGATGTTGATTCAAATTTGCTTAAGAAAATTCACAAAAAATAAATATGTTATTACAACCCTTCCTAGACTTGGTATCATAGTCAAAATTATTATAACCAAAACACCACAATTTGAACTATGCCTTTTTTTAATTCTTGCATTAATTTAGAAGAAGCATCAAAAAATAGAAAAAGTGGCCGTAATAGGAATAAATAAAAAAAATTACTAAAAATAGTAAAAAGATATTTTCTTTAATAATAATAATAATAATAATAATAAATTTTTCATTTTCCTGAAAAAATGGAAAAATTCCAAAAAAGCATGGAGGTTGACAATTATAACTATGAGAACCACATCCATCCTCAAAAGGGGTAAAGTGCTACAACCAAATTTAGACCAATTAACATAGCCTTATTATAAAATTCATAAACAATTCATATTAGATCTGATTCTAGTGATTCCACCACAAAAGGAACCATAAAATCATGAAATTTCTATTCATGACCATTGAAACTAAAAACATGTAACCATTTTTACAGAAAACATATCATCATCAACCCCCATTTGCGCAAGGTTAGGAAAAAATTATTCTCTCTAAAAGGAGTGATTTCACCACCATTTCAATGATTTAATTAAGTTATACATACCCATATATGATATAAATTCAAAACTCTAGCCCTTTTTTCAAAGAAATTCATTAATGTTGATGAAAATCTAGAAAATAGCACATAACCTAATTGCACAATTGAATTGAAGTAGCCATAACTTAATAAATATAACTCCAAATTAAATAAAACCACCTCCATTATGAAGCCTAAATACAATACTAAAAAGCTAAAATATTAAATTTTGCAAAACTTAGGCTATTTCTCGATAAAAAAATACACAACATAGCTTTCCTTTTGTACCAAAAAGCATTAAAAAAACATAAATTTAATGATATTCAGCCAAAGATTACAGCCAAAATAACCAAACCAACCTCTATCCATCACTAAACACACAAAAGTAAATAGGTAGGATTCCATTAGAATTTAATTTTATGAGTCCTTTTCCCTAGATCTAAGAAAAACAAACAACCTCAACATGAGATTTCTAGAAAAAAGCATCTAAAAAAGCAAGCCTACTTTCAAAAATCTTATCTACCAAGGCGAAAACAGAAAAATAACCTTAGATGTACATGAAAACTACCAAAAAATAACATGGGATTTTTCTGAAATTTAATTTTATTGACTCTTTTTGACTAGATCTAATAAAAATGTCTTGTTTCTACCTAGAAAAACACCAAAAATGGCTAGAAAACTATGAAAAAAAGTAAAGAATGGCCTACCTTGGGACTGATGAAGAGGTTCCTTGAATGGAAATGGCCTTGGAAAAGGTGGAGATCCTTTTGGAAGCCTCATCAGATGCCTGGATGTTGGGAGGTTTGCTACCTTTCTTCATCATGATGATCAATGTTGAAGGAAGGCTTGGAATCTGAAGGAGTTCGGGCTTCAACACTAGCCAAGAGAAGAATGAAAAGTTTCAACATTGAAATTTTGTAAGATCTACTATAAAAATTAATGCCAAGGCTTTTCTCCACTATTTTGGTTGATAGAATGGTGGTTTGTGAATAGTTTATGCAATTTTTAACATTAAAAATCCATTAAACCTAGTGTTTCCACTCTAAACACCTACTTGCTAATTCTATGTATGACAACTCCACATTCACTAAAGTCCAAGGGGGAGAAAGTATCTTTCATGTTCGGAGTGGGTGGAGGGTGGTGGGGTGGGGGAAGAGGAAACAAAAATTTCCTATTTCTTTCTTAATTTTTAAATTTTTAAGTTTATAAAACCATGGGTCCCACCCTATGTCCTCTTGCATGGTACTTTTGGGTTACAAACTATATCAACATTGGAGTTTTGACCCTTTTAACACATAGAATCATACCCAAGCCTTAACCCCTATGCATCCACATTGGGGGTACCATACTCAGTGTGGATGCATATCTTCCACCCCTCACAACCATTTAAAACTAACTTTCTTATATTTCGTTTGGAAGTTGCAGTTTGCATCATCCAACCCTAAGCTCTAAAAGGAGAGCAAACTTTTCTAAAAATAGACCTTGGGTGTCCATGTTGGCTAAACCCCTTGGAGGAAGGTGGGGGGCTTAGCATGGAATAAAGGGGGTAACCCTCATTCATATCCCCCACTACCCATCACACCTAGATCTAACCCCTAGAAGGGGCCTACATAACCAAGAATCTATCTAATCACTCCTAGTGGCCCCTAAACCTTGGAAAACCTAGTTGAAAGTGGTTAAAACCTTTCAATTTAGTGGTTCCACACTAGGAGATTCCTCATCCATGCTATACACCTTGGTTATAGCATGGATGAATGGGAGGTAACACAAAATTCCATAAATTGACCACCTAGTTACCATATTTAACCTCTATACCTTTGTATAGCCTCTAATAGCTTATTTTCTTTTTTTGCATTGGAACAAGCCAATTTGCAAACTTGTATCACACCCCATGTTGGGAGATCCCCCCTCCATGCTCTACAGTGTGGGGCCAATGTGGAGGCTTAATGGGTATAACATAAAAATCATCTTCCCAACTTCTAGTAAGCATAATTCTTACATTAACATCCTTGGTGCCCCTCCACAACCTTTGATAATTGATAACCCCCTTTGTTCTTATCCCTTGGCTTAGCCCCCTTGTAGAGGTGGGGAGGAGGAGGGGGGTGTGGCACACAAGGGGGGAAGGCTCAATAAGGAAACAAAGGGAGTAACCTTAAAACCTAATGAAAATAGCCTTGAAAATGATAAATGTTTATCTTGGGGCAATGTACAGTAGCATTGACAAGCCTGAGAATGCAAATGCATGTCCAAAACTGATCAAAATTTATTAATTTTCATACCCTTGGGATCTTCCACACTAGCTTACCCCCTTGGAGGGGTGCTCAAAATGGAAACAAGGGAGTAACATGAAAAAATAATTTAAAAGCCTTAAAATGCACAAGTTTCAATCTAGGGTAATGTCCAGCAACACTGGCAATCCAAGGAATGTACATGCATGCCCAAAACTGATCAAAATTTGTTAATTTTCACCTCCTTGTAATCTTCCATGTTGGCTTACACCTTGGAAAGGGGGGGTGAGCTTAGCATGAAAACAAGAGGGTAACCTCAAAATCTAATATAAAATCCTTGAAATTAACAACTTCCTATCTTGTGCAATGTCCAATAGCACTGACAAACCCAAGAATGCACATGCATGCCCAAAACTAACCAAACTTTTTCAATTTTCAACCCCTTGGAAATATTCCACACTAGCTTACCTCTTGGAGGGGGGCTCAACATGGAATCAAGTGGATAGCCTAAAAACTAATTCAAAAGCCTTAAAATTGACAAATTTTGATGTTGGGCAATGTCTAGTAACACCAAAAACCTCAAGAATGCACATGCATGCCCAAAACTGAATAAAAGGTGTTAATTTTTAACCCCTTAGGATCTTCCATGCTAGCTTATCCCCTTGGAAGGAGGGCTTAGCATGGAAACAAGGAGGTAAGCATGAAAATCCATCAAAAATCCTTAAAATTAACACATTGCAATCTTGGGCAATGTCCAGTAGCACTAGTAAGCCTTGGAATGCACATGCATGCCCAAAATTGATTAAAATCTATTAGTTTTCACTACCTTGGAATCTTCCATGTTGGCTTACCCCTTGGATGGGGGGCTTAGTGTGCAAACAATGGGGTAATAGAAAACAAATGAATTTAAAAGCCTAAAAATTGATAAGTTTCAATCTTTGGCAATGCCCAGCAACATCAGCAACCCTAGGAATGAACATGCATGTCCAAAAATGATCAAAATTTGTTAATTTTCACTACCTTTGGATCTTAAAAATTGGCTTACATTCCTAGTGGGGAGGCTTAGCATGGAAACAAGGGGGTAACCCTAGAAATTAATCAAAAAGCCTTAAAAGTGATAAGTTTTGATCTTGGGCAATGTCTAGTAGCACTGGCAACCATGAGAATGCACATGCATGCCCAAAACTAATCAAAATTTTTCAATTTTCATCCCCTTGAAATCTTCCACACTAGCTCACCCCTTTAGATGGGGGGTTTAATGTGGAGATAAGGAGGTAACATTGAAAATCCATTTAAAAAACATTAAAATTAACAATTTTTAATTGCGGGCAATGTCCAACAACACCAGCAACCTCAAGAATGCACATGCATGTCCAAAATTAATCAAAATTTGTTAATTTTCAACCCCTTGGGATCTTCCATACTAGCTTACCACCATAGAGGGGGGGTAGGGGGGAGCGGGGGCACTTAGCATTAAAATAAGGTCGTAACATTGAAAATCAATTAAAAAACCTTAAAATTGATAAGTTTTGATCTTCGATAATGTCTAGCACCACCAAAAACCTAGATAATGCACATGCATGCCAAAAACTAATCAAAATTTATTAATTTTCAACCCCTTGGGATCTTCCACATTAGCTTACCCCATGGAGGTGGGGACTTAGCATAGAAATAAGGAGATAACCTTGAAAATCCATCAAAAAGCCTTAAAATTGACAAGTTTTGATCTTGGGTAATGCCCAGTAGCACTAGCAACACCAAGAACGCACATGCATGTTCAGAACTGATTAAAATTTATCAATTTTCAACCCCTTGGAATCTTCCATGTTGGTTTATCCCCCTACAGGGAGGGCTCAGCATGAAAACAAGGGGGAACCCTAAAAATTAATAAAAAATACATAAAATTGGTAAGTTTTGATCTTGGACAATTTTCAATAGCAATGGCAACCTTGTGAATGCACATGCTTACTCAAAACTAATCAAAATTTATCAAAACTTAGACCCTTGGAATCCTCCACCACTAGCTTATCACACTAGAGGAGGGAATTAATGTGGAACCAAGGGGCTAACCTCAAAAATTAATTTAAAGACATTAAAATTAACAAGTTTTGATCTTGGGTAGTGTCCAGTAGCACTAGCAACCTTGGAAATGTACATGCATGTCAAAAACTGATCAAACTTTGCCAATTTTCAACCCCTTGAAATCTTACATAGTGGCTTACCTTCCTAGAGGGGGGTCTCAACATGCAAACAAAGGGGAAACCTTGAAAATCCATCAAAAATATTAAAATTAACAAGTTTTAATATTGGGAAATGTCTACTAGCACCAAGAACTATGGGAGTGCACATGCATGTCCAAAACTTATCAAACTTTTTCAATTTCAACTACCTTGGGATTTTCCATGCTAGCTTACCCCCTGAAGGGGTTTTAGTGTGGAAATTATGGGGTAACCTAAGAAACTAATTGAAATTCCTTAAAATTAACAAGTTTTAATCTTGGATAATTTCTAGAAGCATCGATAACCCTGGGAATGCACATGCATGCCGAAAATTGATTAAAATTTATTAATGTTCATCCCCATGGGATCTTCCACTCTAGCTTATCCCCCTAGAGGCATAGGGGGTGATGCTCAGCATGGAAACAAGGGGGTAACCCTAAAAATTAATCAAGAAGCCTTAAATTAACAAATTTTGATCTTGGGCAATGTCCAGTAGCACTGGCAACCCCAAGAATGCACATGCATGTCCAAAACAAATTAAAATTTGCTAATTTTCACCCCTTTTGGATCTTGCATATTGTCTTATCCCCTAGATGGAGGGCTTAGCATGGAAACAAGGGAATAAACTTGAAATTAATTTTAAAAGCTTAAAATTGACAAGTTTTGATCTTGGGCAATGTCTAGCAGCATTGGAAAAACTGAGAATGCACATGCATGCCCAAAACTAATTAAAATTTTTCAATTTCAAACACCTTGGGATCTTCCATGTTAGCGTACCCTCCTAGAAATGGGTCTTAGCATGGAAACAAGGGGGAAACCTTGAAAATCCATAAAAATCCTTAAAATTAACAAGTTTTGATCTTGGGAAATGTCTAGTAGCACCAGAAACCCTAAGAATGCACATGCATGTCCAAAATGGATCAAAATTTGTCAAATTTCAAGCCCTTGGGATCTTCCATACTAGCGTACCCCCTAAAAGGGTAGAATTGGTGTGGAAATAAGGAGGTAACCTTGAAAATCCATCATAAAGTGTTAAAATTAAAATTTTTCAATGTTGGGCAATGTCTAGTAGCACTGTAAACCCTAGGAATGTACATGCATGTCCAAAACTGATTGGAATTTGTTAATTTTCAATCCCTTGGGATTTTCCACATTGGCTTACACCCTTGGATGGGAGCCTTGGTGTGGAAAAAAGGGGTTAACCCTAAAAATTAATAAAAAGGCCTTAAAATTAACAAGTTTTGATGTTGGGCAATGTCCAGTATCATCAACAACCATGTGAATGCATAAGCATTGATCAACATTTTTTAAAACTTAGCCCCTTGGAATCTTCCACATTAGCTTACCCCATTAGAGTGGGGGCTCACCATGGAAATAAGGGTGTAACCTCAAAAATTAATTTAAAAACCTTAAAATTGATAATGTTTGGTCTTGGGTAATGTCTAGAAACACTGATAACCCTAGGAATGCACATATATGCCCAAAAATGATCAAAATTTGTTAATTTTCAATTGCTTATGATCTTCCATGCTAGCTTACCCTCCTAGAGGGGAGGCTCGACATGGAAACAAGGGGCTAACATTGAAAATCCATAAAAAAGCCGTAAATTAACAAGTTTTAATCATGGACAATGTCCAATGGTACCAACAATCCCTAGAATGTACATAAATGTCCAAAACTGATCAAAATTTGTCAATTCTTAGCCCCATGGAATCTTCCATGTTAGCTTACCCCCTAGAGGGGGAAGGAGGGCCTTAGCATGGAAAGAAGGGATTAACATTGAAAATACATCAAAAAGCCTTTAAAATGATAGGTTTCAATCTTGGGCCATATCCAATAGTAGTGACACCCTTGGGAATGCACATGCATGTCGAAAACTAATCAAAATTTATCAATTTTCAACCTTATGGGATCTTCCATGTTGGATTATGCCTTGGAGGGGGGGCTCAGCATGGAAAGAAGAGGGTAGCCCTAAAAATTAATCAAAAAGCATTAAAATTAAGAAGTTTCAATCTTGGACAATGTCCAATGGCATTGACAACCTTAAGAGTGCACATGCATGCCCAAAACTGATCAAAATTTGTCAGTTTTCAACCCCTTGGAATCTTCCATGTTGGCTTACTCCCCTTGGAGAGAGGGGGGGTTGGAGGGGAGGGGGGCTCAGCATGGAAATAAGGGAATCTTACCATAGAAGCTTCAAAAATCTTGATTTTTAGGCCCAAATATCCTAGAAACAACCTTGACTAATACCCATACCCATCTAACATCTTTGCATCGTTGAACCATGTCCTGCTAAGGCCTATAACTAGTGAAAGCCAACCTCTTTTGATCTATATTAGCCATTTTTGACCATATGTAGCATTTTTTTCTTGATGTTTCATCTTGTTTTTGACCTTATGTTGTAATGTTGACCCTTATAACCTTCATGCAACATTTTACATAGCCTTATACTTCCTTTATCTATTTTATTTGCCTTTGTTTTGCCTTTGATTAGTGTGAAATATTGGAGTTTGACCTTCCCTAAACACTACTTGGCACGATGACATTGTTCCCTACCAAGGCCTAAAATTGGAAAAACTATGAGCCTAGCTAAAAATTACAACCTTATTCCTTTGTTTGACCTTTACTTGGCCCCTATTGCAGTTTGTTTGTTTACTTGTACCTTATTTATAACCTTGGATGACCTTGTTTGTACTAGAATAGAATGTATTTGCATGATTTTATAGCATTTTAAGCATTGTTTATTAATTTTTACCCAAGTGCTAGTTAATATGCCTTTGGTTTGACATGAAAGATTAAAGTATGAGTACCTGGGAGTTGATTAGTCTACCTTTGAGCCTAAATGGACCTCACGATGATGTAGAATAGTATATTGACCCTAGTTTCCTAGATCTTAAGCCTAAGAGTCTTGTCAACTACATAGCCTTAATAGAAAAACCTCTAGTGTGTCCTAGAAACCTAGTCAAAACCCTTGACTTAGAGGTAGGAAACATAATCAAAGACTCTCTAGTTGAGGTTCCTGTCACAACACAAAGTGGTGAGGAGAAAGCCCTTAAACTAAATACCTCATTAGAACCTCAATAGGCTCAAGACATTACCAAGGTTCTACAAGGCAACATTAAGGTCTTTTCTTGCTCATATGAAGATATGCCAAGCTTAGACCCATGCTTAGTATAACATAACATCATACTAGACCCTAGTGTTATACCAGTTAAGTAAGAATTTTGTAAGATAAGATCTAATTTGGCCTTGGTAGTTCATGATGACATCTTAAAACTCTACCAAGCTAGTTTCATTAGGGTTTTCAACTTTGTAGAATGGGTCTCTAACATAGTGTTAGTCCCTAAGCAAAATGGGAGTATCTACATTTGCATTGATTTCTAAGACCTAAACAAAGCAACCATAAAGGAAAAAATTTCCATTTCCTAGTATTGATCAACTTATTGATACCAAACTAGGCATTCCTTATTGTCCTTTATGGAGGGGTTCTCGGAATACAACCAAATTAGGATCAAGCTAGAGCACCAAGTTAGCATGACCTTCATGAATCCTTGGGTAACCTTTTGCTATACTATGATGCGTTTTAGCCTCAAGAATGTAGGAGTAGCCTATCAACAAGTCATTACTTATATCTTTAGCGATTACATGCTAGGATTAGTTAATGATTACATTGACAACATAGTTGTTAAGTCGAAAGAGGCTAGTGATCATGCTAATGACCTAAATCTTGTGCTTAAATGGTACCTCAAATATGAGCTTAGGATCAATCCTAGGAATTGTGTCTTTGGTTTCAAGATGAGTAAGATGTTGAGTATCATGGTATCTAAAGTAGGGATATGTGTCGATCTTGATAAAGTTAAGGCCATATCCAAATTAGTAGCACCTGCCAACCTTAAGAAGCTTTAGGGATTTCAAGTTAGATTGTAATTTATTCATAGGTTTATTGTTAGGCTTACGCATAAATTATAGCCCATGCAACACTTACTTAAGAAAGGGGTTCATTATGAGTAGACATCTTTAATTCCAAGAGGCCTTTAAAAACCTTAAGCAAGATTTGACACAACTACTAACAGTCTATCCTTCGTAAGAGTGTATACCATTTTACATCGACCTAACCATCTCTACTCATCCATCACCTCTCTAATTTGTCATAAATGTGATGATGGTGTGAAAATGCCAATGTAATATCTTAGCCATGCATTAGTTTCCCATGAAACTCAATACATTGAAGTAGAGAAGGATTGTCTAACACTATTGTTCATATTGAAGAAGTGGAGACACTACACTCTACAGAAGCCAAGTCAATGTCATTTGCAAGGATAACATGCTCAGAGCCATAACAACCAATATCTATGAGAGTAGCTTCATAACCTAATGGAAATCCATAACCATTGAGTTTGACCTTCATGACATCTTTCAATCCTTAATGAAAGGTCAAGCTATAGTTGTACAACTCACAATTTCACCTATTGATGACCAAGCAGTCATAGATCTTGAGTTCCCTAATGAGCATATTAGTATTTTTAGCCAAGTGATTGAGGGTTATGAGGTGATCATGCACTTTGAAGAAGCTTCAACTACCCATGGGGCTAGTGCTACTACCATCATAACATTTCCATCTAGTCAAATCCAATCCTTTGCCTATCATTTTTAGTTCCTATGTACCAACAACATAGCAAAGTACATGGGTTTAATCAAGGGAATGATGGTAGCAATTAAAGGTGATTCCAAACTTATGGTAAACTAAGTAATGGAATTATATGCATGTAAAGACAAATAATTACAACCATACTTTGACATAGGAAAATAATTGTTATAACAATTTGCAAATGTTGATATTTAGCACATGCCCTGAAATAAGAATGCCATAGCCAACACAATTGCAAAATTAGCTCTTAGTGTGATACTAGATGTGTTTAATAAGTTGCATATCTTAAACATGGACTATACTATTCCCACCATGCAGAACACTAAAGATACCTTTGTAGCTATCATCCATACTTCTCCTGCCTAGGGAGTGGTATGATGATATCAAATTTTACATTATGGATGATGAATCTTTGCAAAGTTTGACTACTACCAACAAGGATGTTGTATGAAAAATATTGAAGCAGTATGTCATTATAGGTGATAACAAATTATGTTGATGATCCTATGATGGTATATTACTAAATTTCTTAGGTAAAATCAAAGCCAAAATAGTCCTAGAGGAGGTTCATGAGGGAATTTGTGGGGGACATATAGGACCAAGAAATATGGCCACTAAGATTAGGTAGTTACGTTACTACTAGCCCCATATGGAAAGTGACTACATGTAAAAGGTTAAGTGTTGCAACATGTGCCAACAACATAGTAACCTTATACACATATCATTGATAGAGTTACATAACACTTAGATCACCTAGCCATTTTTCAATGATGGGGGTTGGATATCATTAGACCTATAACACCCAAGTCTTTTGTAGGTCATAGCTTCATCATCATTGTAACTGAATACATTACGAAGTGAGCTGAGGCTATTCCATTAAGGAAAACTACATCTAAAAAGGTTTGCAAATTTATCTTAGATAACATTGTAGCTTGTTTTTGCATAGCCATTACCATAGTTATAGATAATGGATTCCAATTTAGTAGCTACTAATGAAAGATTTCTATCAAAACCTAGGCATTAAGCATTTTTCTCATCACATTATTATCATTAGGCCAACAGATAAGTAGAGGTAAATAACAAGGCCATTATCACCTTACTAAACAAGTTGCGCAATACTAGCAAGTGTAAATGCCATGAGAAGCTTGTCTATTCACTATGGCCCTATAGAATGACTTATCGCACAACAACTAAAGCAATCCCTTGTAGCCTAGTTTATGATTCTGAAGATGTTTTACCTTTTGAATTGCACATGCCATCACTTGAAGTAGCCTTGATTAACTTCATCAATGATAAGCAGAACAAAGAGTTTTGGATAGTGGCCCTAGACTTAGTGAGGAGAAATGTATGTAAGCACTTGCTCACACTGAATGTTATCAAGAGATATAGAAACAACAACATCACCATAACTTAACTAAGCATAAAATTAGGGAAGGTGACCTAGTCTTCAAAGCCATCCATGAGCATACTAATAAATTCTTAGTTAATTGGGAAGGATCCTTCCTAGTCACCAAAGCCTATGGTAATAGAGCATTTAGGATAGCCAACATGAACAAGAATGAGATGGCCAATCTAGTCAATCATTCCTATCTAAAGCCATATTACATGTATTTGATGATCATCGACAACTGAGCCTACTCTAAAGTGAGCTATTGAGGCCTTAAATTAGTAACACAACTTTCCAGGGACCTAAAACTAGTAACACCATGCCCTAATAAGGCCTTAAATTGGTGTCATAGCCATCGAGGCCTTAAATCAGCATCACAGTCCACAAAGACTCTAAACTAGCATTGTGGTCCACTATGACTCTAAACTAGCACCATGGCCTGCTAGGACTTTAAATTGGTACCATGGCCCATCATGGCCTTAAGTTGGCAACATTCGTGAATTGCGTGACTTGGTTTTATTCTCCATGTGGCTTATATATCTATAGTAGTGTTGTAACATGCTTTGTTTATTTGGCTTTCTTGTCCTCTTGGAGTTGTGTTTGCAAGATGAAGCCTAGGGCCATCACAAGTGTGCAACTCATTATAGTAGTAGATCCCCATGTGACCTTGATACACAAGATTTAGTGAGTTTGTCTTACTATGTCAAGAGTTCTTGTACCATCACCCTCTATGTAGCACTACTCCTTAAGCCAAGCTGCATAGCCTAATTATAGCCTTTCATACCTTTAGCAATAATGTTAACTTATGTTTGCCACTCATGAACTATAGCCATATAATATATTTTCAACATGCTTCATCCTCAAGTCCACTTGAATGTAACACAAGTCATTCAATGGAAAAACTACTAAGTCCATTGAGTCTAACACAACTCTTTTAATGGGATAACCCTAAAGTCTATTGACTGTAACACAAATCACTTACCAGGAAAACTATGTCAAATTGGCCCTCATAATAAAACCCAATGAAGGTTTCACCCCATTAAAAAAATAAATAGGGAAAGAAAATTTTGAAGGAGCCAAATGGCTAGAGTAGCCTTAAAGGCCAATGGTTAAAGAACTGATGGAGTGAAGTGATTGTTTTCTCAAACGCATTTACTGAGTGACCAACACTTCAAAATATGTCTGTACTATGCTATAGCCATGGTGGTAACACTTGGAATGCATTGTTAACTTCCATGATCATCTCTCTAATTACCACTAATGTTCCTCCATCATAGCCCAATCCCATCATCACAAGCACTCTTTGACATGGTTTGGCACAATAGGATCAAGAACAAAGAGGAAACATTGGTGGTGGAACTGCATTGGTGTTTTATATTCTTTGTTGGTGCCTCTTAGGTCAATCCTCTAGATAGTAACAAAAAGGAGCCAATGAAACACCACCAAATTTCATGTTTAAAGCTTTGTAATCCCATCCCATGAAACTTAAGGTAATATTTTTATTATAAATGTGAAGGTTGTAACCCATAAAGGGACAATCTCACATGCGTCATACTTTTGGAGCTAAAAAATGCTTCATAGGTGACCAAAGCCTCATTCCCCAAGTGAAAAGAGTTATCTATTATCTATATTTGGACTTGGGGAAGTCAAAAATGCCTTTTGGAATGCCAAAAATGGTAATTTGATGTGTTTTATGTGGGGCATACATTTCTCTACGCTGACACACCCCTTGTACGGGGTTAGCTAGCTAGAAGACTTCAAGGTTAGCATGGAGGAGTGCAAGGGGGTAAGAACTCACCTATCCCCACCATAGAAAGGGGTATGGCCTAGCCTAGAGGGGTTGACCATCACCCCCAATGTTGACCTCCCATCCTTCCTCAACATTGACACTCTCCCCTCCCCCAAATGGGAGGGGCTTAGCTAGCTAGGAGAGAGGGGGTCAGATAGCATGGAGGGGTTAAATAGCTAGAATGCATGGGGGTGGCTCTCACCTACCACCCCCTAAACATGGTAGCCAATTTTCAGCAATTTGGTAGCTAATTTGCAACAAATAAATTAGCAATTTGGTAGTAAATTTTTAGTCAATGAATTAGCCATTTGTAGCCCAAATCATGGCCATAACCCTATAAAAACAAAACCTTGGCACCATGTCAAGGTTCCATAATTTTGTAATTTAGCACACTACTTCCTTAGCAGAAACATAACTTTTTCATGCGTAGCAGTGTGGAACCTCTACAACATGTTACTTCCCTTAGGATCTATGAACTTTGGGTGTCAACATTACCCCCATGGGATGCCCAAATCCTAGCATGGTGCAGTTTGGCTACCCTAATCCTTCACATTTTCCTAACCCCTACAATAGCCAACATTGTAGATCTATTGTCATGAGAAAGGAGGTTTGATAGCATCATGAGTCATAGAGTTACCAAATCGTGGAGTTGATCTTGGCTTCAATGGGCTTTGAATCCCTACCTAAGTGAACCTTCTTTTGCACTCCCTCTTTGGTATCAAATTTGTACACCCCTTTGAACTCATTATTTCTTTATTTAATAAAATTAATAATTTCATTTTTTGTACAATTCCAGAGATAATTGTGATATTTTCAATGTATTACTTTAAATATCTACATCTTCTTGCTCTGTTACCCCCATTTTGCATCCCTCTCAAGTCCTTGGATGATCTGCGGGAACATCTAGGGCACCCTAGATTTCACTTTCCTTGTGGAGGTCTTAGGGGATTTGTAGTTGAGGCTGGATGCAACTGAGAATTTTTGGTTTTTCCTGTGACCAAGGTTTTTCATGGCAATAGGTTCCTAGGTGGAAATTGATCTTGATGATGATCTCTAGATGGATAGTAATTTTTGTTGGAAGGTTGGGTTAAATGATTTGTTAATTACTTGATGGAATTAGCAAAGGAATCCATCTTTTCTTATACTTCCAATAATTTTTCCTCTAAAATTTGAGATAATTTTTTAATTTCTTTGGACATGTTTTGCATATTTTCCCAAACTTTGGTTTGATTAAAGAAGTTCCTCTAGGACACCTCTAATTTCAGTAATCTCTTGTTTGAGGTATTCATATGATCATTGACTTAGGATTTCATCATTCTTCAATATGCTCTCTAGGCCCCAGACATTGGTAAGTTAAAGAAACAAGGCAAGTTCATCACTCCTTGGCCTCTATGGCCTTTTTTATGTATCATGTGGTATTTAATTAGTTTTAGAAGAAGGTTACAACTATTATGAATGAATTTTCTCTTCTTGAACTCCTGATTGACCATAAAAGACCCTAATTATTCAAAGAAATGTTTATTTTATATGACTTTTTCATGTTTTGAAATCCTATAATAACTTTAAAAACTAATTTTTCATTCTTTGGAAGCCAAATCTAAGCATCCATTGTATCAAAATGATTAAAATCTATTAGAATTATTTTTTCAAGTTGCAAAATTTTTTCATGTTTTTTGACGCATTTTGAGAGGTCATCCATCCCATTACTACTCCAAGGTGAGCATGCTTAATTATGAAATTTTTATTTCAAATACTACTTAAAAACCACCAAAATTACATGTTTTTATCCCATTTGCATTGTAATCCCCATCCCATGAAAGCCAAGGCTAAGATTTTGTTATAAATATGAAGATTATAGCCCATGAGGTGCAATCTCTCATACTTTATACTTTTGGTGCTAAAAAATGCCTCATAAGTGGTCAAAGCCTCATTCCCCAAGTGAAAAAGGTTATATAACATCTATATTTAGGCATGATAATGTTAAAAATTCCTTTTGGAATGCCAAAATTGGCATTTTGATGGGTTTTATAAGGGGGGAAGGTAATTTTTCCACACTAGAGATACCTATTGGGAGGTGTGGCCCATCTACCCTCAATATTGGAGGGTAAAACATTAACCATACTTAGTGTGGAAGGGTATAACCCTTACCCCTAGCATTTCCATTACATCCCCCTAGCATTTCTCCAACATGGTCCAAGATTCTAGCATTGCACAAACTCTAGCAAGGATCTTGGATATCAACATTGCTTTTGGAAGGCCTAGCATGGATGAAAGAAGCTAGTGAGGTTGAAATTATTGTTTACTATTTTTAGTAAATGGAATGTCTTTTATGCTATGAGGGTATAACACTTACCATACATAGTAACCCCCTAGATTTGAATGTCCAACACACTTGCATGTAGCCAAAATTTTGCTAACTTTCTAACCAAATTTACAGTAATTAACTAGAATTTGTAGCACCACTTAAGCATAATTTGTAGCCAGTTTCATGCACCAAGATCATGAAAGTATTCCACACATTTTCATTTTTAGAAATTTTTTTCATTTAAGAGCTTTTAGTACACATAGAGCTTCTTGAATCCCCAACATGGAACCCATAGCCATATTGTTACCCTTATTACACCTCTTTGAGATTTGTGAGATTGTGGCATCAATTGCTAAGAATCCAGGAATCCTAAGTCCTAGCATTGCTTACTTTTTGGTCCAAATCCCTCACACCTCTCATCACCTTGCATCAACAATGTTTCAAATCTAAAGCAAGAGTAGCAAAGGTTCGAAAGGATCAAAAGTGGCAAAACCTTCAGATCATGGAGCTGATCATAGAAGTTTCAATGGATTTTGAAACCTTGCCCAAGTGAACCCCATGATCTCTTCCTAGCCATAGCTTTGTATAAATTTGTAAACTTTGCTTTTATTTTTTAAATAAAGTTTCCAGTTTCATTTATGTGCAATTCAAATTTATTTATTTTGATCTTAGTGCATTTATCATCAAATCTACATTTTGCATTTTATCCTATTTTTTCTCTCCTTAAGTCCTTAGATGATCTACCAAACTATCCAAGGCACCTTGGATTCTATTTTTTTGTAGAGGCCCTTGGAATCTAAGGTTAAGACTTCTATGCTAGGATTTTCTTAATTTTTTCATCAACTAAGATTTTTAGTCACTATAGTCTTATGATGCTAGAAGGAGGACCTCCATCCAAATTTTGCATCTAAATCTATCGCCTATGTAACAACATTACCTACAATTGAAAATTTTGAAATCTGCAAAATATTTTATGCACATTTTGTTAACCCCCTTTGTGGCTACCAAAATCAATGCTACAATCCATCCCCCTCTATCCCCAAAGCCTAGTGTGAGAGTTGCAAGTGTTTGGGTGTTTAGATTTTTCACAATAGTTGCTATGAATTCCAAAGCTACCATTGATTTTTAGTCACAACTTTTACCCCTTTTTACTATCAAATTCTCTAGTGAGGCTAACATTGGTGGATTCACCATCCAAATTCCCATCCCCCTTTGTTGTGAATTTTTGCTAGCAAAAGCATCATTGATAGCCTTACCAAAATCCATTTTTTCTTCTTTTTAGCAAGAAAATCCAACTTTCCCAAATGTAAAACCTCCTCCCATACACATTGCCAAGAAAGTTATAGATTTTTCCATATTATCTCTTTCTTTTCATTTTTTTTCTTTTTAGCATTGGTGTGACTACAATTTTAGTGTGGTTGGGGTTTGATACCCACTTTTTACCATTTTTAATAAAGGGGTATAGCCCCCTTTGACAACTATTTACTATTTATAGCTTGTAACTTATTTTTAGTCATTTTTATTCTTTTTACTTCATCAATTTCACTTGATAGAATTTGCACCTTTTGTCTATCCATTTACATCTTTGGTAAGCCATTTTTAGCATTTTAAACATGTCTTTTAGCCAATCTACTATCCTACCCTTCAATTTCACTAACAATAGGTCTAAAAAACACACTATGAGGATATATGACCCTAAAGACCTAGCCATTATTGAGTGTAGATAGTCCTTGAGGCTTTGGGGTCAAAGTCATAATTTTTCAATTATAAATAAAGATCATTATAACTTCATTTATGCTAAGATGCAGGCTAGCATGCTAATTCCTTTCAGGCTTGTATATTGTCATGGCTCCAAAGGGAAAGGTTGTATGAATAATATAGGGTCCTTCCCACAATGTTTGAAATTTTGTATGTTGTGGTACATGTGTGGGATTCTAGTACAGGACCTTGTCTCCTGGTTGGTACCTAAACCTTCAAATTCTTAAGCCATGACGCTATTTATTATGTGCCTTGTGCAACTCTTTTAACGACAGAGCAACCAATCTATTCTCGTCAAGCACGTTTAGAGTTGCTAATCTTTGTTTTCCTTCCCACAAAAGGTCAAGGTGAAGGTCGCAAGCCATGGATAGTATACAGAGCTTAGTCTATATAGGGAGCTTTGGCAGTTTTCCGTATACTAACTCATAGGGAGAGCAGCCTGTAGGGAGTTTCCAAGTGGAGTGGTACACCCAGAGAGCGTCATTCAGTTTCATGCTCCAATCTCACCTAAATTTGCTAATTTTTCTCATTAATATTCTCGTAATCTCTTGATTATTAACCTCAACTTGGCCATTAGCTTGGGGGTGGTAAGGTGTGGTCAATTTATGTTCAACCCCTAAGCATTGCATCAATTTGCGAAAGGTTTCTCCCGTAAAATTTGTCCCATTATCAAAGATGAGTGCACGCAGCACACCAAACCTATTTACAATTTTTTGTTGTACAAATCATGCAGCCGTAGATGATGTGCAGTCTATTACAGTAGCTACTTCAATCCATTTGGTTAAATAGTCAACAACAACAATGATATATGCTTTTCCATTGGACATTGGTGTAATGGGCCCCATAAAATATATTCCCTAGATGTCGAAGGGTTCCAAAGGTTGAATCCATTGTTGTGGACCCTCCATTCTAGCAATCATTCCACCATCACATTGGTCGTGTTCACAGGATTGGGAAAAATGATGGGTGTCCCAAAATAGTGTTGGCCAGTAATATCTTGCAAGCAGGATCTTGGTAGCCATTCGTCTCCTGACATAGTGACCCCCACAGGATCCCTCATGAGCATCCTAGAGAACTTTTAATTGATCCTCATCGGGCACACACCATCGAACCAAATCATCAAGATAGAATTTATAGAGTTGTCCCTTGATTTCCATGAAGTACTTGATTTTGTGAAGAAACTATTGTTTCTTCCTAAATTCCAACCCCTGTGGTGTTTGTTGGGAAATGAGATAAGTAAGAATGCTACTATACCAATTTGTTCCCATGGGTTGGTTATTCACTACACTGGCAAAGAGGGTTTCATCAGGAAAGTGATCATTTATGACATATTCGTCCTCTTTGCTATCCCAATGCAACTGAGATAAGTGATCTATGACTACATTCTCGGTGCCTTTGTGGTCTACCATTGTTAAATCAAACTCCTGAAGGATTACCAACCAATGTATGATACTTGGGCTAACCATTGGCTTGTTCATGAGGAACCTAATTGCACTATGATCCATATGGATGTATACTTTGTAGCCCAATACATAGTGCCTAAATTTTTCTAGTGCAAACACTACATCCATTATTTTTTTTCCGTAGTTGTGTAGTTGAGTTATGCACCAATGATACTCTTACTGGCACAATGAATGTAATAAGGTTGTTTTTGTTCATCTAATTGTGTTAGTATGGCTCCTAAGGCATAATTATATGTGTTGGTCATGATATGGAATGGTCTAGACTAGTCAGGGGCTTGTAGAATAGGGATTTCTACCAACCTTTGTTTTAAAGTTTGAAATGCTCGTTCACATTCTCGGGTCCATTCAAAGGGTGCATGTTTTTTCATTAGTTCTACCAACGGTTTGGTAATCTTGGAGAAGTTCTCAATAAATCTCCTATAGTAGCCAGTGTGTCCAAGGAATGACCAAATATCTTTGACCATTTCTGGTTGGCGAGTGATTCCTTGGATGATCCTAACTTTTTCTAGATCTACCTCTATTCTTGATTGTAAAACCTTATGCCCCAATACTATGCCCTCTTGAACCATCAAATGGCTTTTCTGCCATTTGAGCATTAGGTTGGTTTCAACACATCATTTCAGCACTTGCTCTAACTGGTCTAGGGCTTGATCAAAGCTTGACCCATAAGTGGAGAAGTTATCCATAAAGACTTCTACCCCATTACCAATTTGTTGTTGAAATATGCTTAGAACTAATCGTTGAAACGTGGCAGGGCATTGCACAAGCCAAATGTCATTTTTTATATGTAAACATTCCCCAAGGATTGGTGAATGTTATTTTGGCTTGGTCTTTTGGTGTGATCTATATTTGTTTGTACCCACTATAACCATCCAAAAAACTGTAATAGCAATGTCTTATTATAGTGTCTAAGACCTGGTCAAAAAATGACAATGGGAAGTGATCCTTGAATGTTGCCATATTTAATAGCCTAAAATCTATGCATATCCTCCATTTTCCTCCTTTTTTAGGTGCAATTGGACTAACCTATTTTCTATTAGCAATGGGATAAATGAACCAAGCCTTGAGAATTTGCTCTATTTCTTCTTTCACTATTTGTTTCAACTTTGGGTTCAATCACCTCTGCGGTTATTTTGAGGCTTCATGGAGGATTCTGTGTAAATCTGATGCTAGCATATCCTAGGATCTATTTTGGTTAATTTAGGGTATGACTAGGCAAAGGTTGTTGACCATTTATTTATCACCTTTAGCAAACTCTCTTTTTGTTTGGGGGCAAGCTTTACATGGATGATTACCGATTTTTCATTTTTAAGGGTCATGTATTCCAGACCGATGGGCAACAGTTTTAAATCTAGGGGCTCTTGTTTAAACTTCTTAGGAATCTCCAACTTCCCCAAGTTAATGTTTTTAGGGTTAAGGGTAGGTTGGCAATGGACTTGCTCAAGTGCATCCATGCTTTCAACGTAAGCACTAGTGATCCCCTCAGTTAGTTCCATGCATGTCATTGAATTTCTCTCTTGGTCAGCCATTAGCCATTGGGTGTTTTCTTATCATTTGGCTACTACATATAGGCACTTTTTTATTTCAATGTCTTATGCACACCGATTGCATGCAGGAAATGTTAAACTCTACATTACCCATGATTTTTGTATGCAATGGACCCTGTGTCACTATATGTGATGCATGGAACTTTCTTCTTCTCAATCTTTCCAAAAGTATTTTTCTTGGATATTTCTAGGGAAAGATTGCAGATTCCTAGGCATGTGTCTATTGTGCTCAACCATGCCCTTCCCATTATTATCAGGAATTCCCCTTTGTCATTGTTTATTTGGATCACCAGGAAATCAGTTGGGTATGACCAACCACCTACGGTGGTAACAATATCCTCAACCTATCCCAAAGGAATAGTGATGGACCGGTCAACCAACTCTAAGTGAATATTTCTCTTCTTGAGTGGAGGTAGGTTCCAAGTTTTATACAATTAGTGTGAAATTAAGTTGACTCTAGAGCCTGAGTCAAGAAGAGCCTTATGAGGTTCATTCCCAGCAACTTGGAGATAAATTAGGGGGCTTCCAAGGTCAAATAATTTCTTGGGAAGGTGGCCTACCTTAATCTAGTTGGTAATGGTATGTGTTAACATGACCATGTGCATTGGCCTCAATTTTTGGATTGAAGAGGGTCCCGAAACCTTATTTGGTATGGAGGTGTTTAGATGTTCAACTACTTGTGAAGGTGAGGGCTTGGTTGGATTGTTGGTTCTAAAGAAAGGTCTTTTTGGCATAGGATTGTTAGAACCAACTGAGAATTGAGGATTGGGAGCCCTCATGATATCGGGTTGTTGCGGTTGAGTGGGAACTACCCTTGGCATTCTTGAAGCGGTTGGTGGTGGAGCTACCAGCGTAAGAGATGTTGATGGATTCAGAGGATAGTATGGGTATGGAGCATCTCCTAGAGGAGGATTCCTAAAATACTCCTAAACTTAGTAGTAATGTGGTGGGGTTATCTGACCCGTAGAGTCACTTGGAGAAATTAGCTGTTGCACGTAATAGCCATAAGGATCAGGTTTCCGGTAAGGGTATTGCTGTCTAGGTGGTGGCATCCCCCATGACTGTGGATTTTGCCACTACTGATGCTACCCAATGGGTTGTGGTGGAGTTCCACTTGGATAGTACATTAATGGTTTGTCTAACTATCTCAAGTTACCTTGGTGATAAGGTAACCTTCAGGGTGCTTGTTGTCTGTTAAGTCTCGGGTTGAGTGCATACACCCCAGACTCTTGTAGATGTGAGATGATTGGACAACATCCCTTAGGATGGTCATATTGGTAGATCTCACATCCACCGTCATTGATTATGTCTGAGTCCATAACCTCATCAGATATAGTAATTTTCCCCTTACCCTTGTCACATGCATGGCTTGAGTCTCTCCTCTTTTTCTTATCAAAGTAACTACCTCGTTCCTCCTTAGACTCCTCTACGATTTTCAAGACAGTTTCAAGTCTAGAGTCTAAGGAATCCCACAATTGATCCACCTTAGTCAACACTTCTATTGTTAACTTCTGGAGTAGCAAGGTTTTTCTGTTCACTAACTCTTCGAGTGGTGACTCATCCTCCTCATCACAAAATTTCACTCCCTTCTTTCGAAGGGAAGGATCGCAGTTATATTCTTCCACATTTTCTCTTTTCCATAGCTCCCCTTCTTCTTTGGCTACTTGCTCCAACAAGCAATTAATTTCATGGGCTCTAAGTTCTTATAGTCTCCCTTGGGCATAAGTCCCAAGGGTTCTCCTAGTTTCATACCTTAGCCCATCTACGAGATGGTGAAGTTGATCCCACTATGCATAACCATGGCCCGAGCAACGATGTAACAATGTGTAGTATCGGCCCATGGCAGCATCCAAGGGTTCATGATTACCCTATTTCCATCCTTGGATCTGCTTACACAAGTTAGACACTCTAGAGTACATTTAGTATTTGTCATTAAACAATTCTAATATCGTACTCCATCTCCTAATGGTTTCTGGCTCTAAGAACCGGTACCAACTCTTTGCTTCCTTTATGAGTGTCTTAGGAAATAACTTTAGTTTCTGCCACTCATTCTCTATGTTTTACAAGGTGCAGGCATCATGGAATTCCTGTAAATGATTCTGCAAATCAGCATTGTATCCCCCTTCAAAGTGTGGGATATTATTCATGTCTAATCTTTTGATTTGACTATCTTTTTGATGCTTTGTCGGTATCCTAACTACCTCCGTAATATCTAGCATACTTCAGGTGGCTAGTAGGGGTTCATCATGATCATCTCTTTCATGACATCTATGATGTCTACCTTGTTCCCTACTTTCCCTTCATTCATGCCCTTGTCCTTGCTCTCGACTCTCTCGTTGAGATCTCTTATTTTTCCTATCTCTATCCTCACTATTATGCTCTTGGTGGCTACGCCCATATGTGGAAGGAGAGGGTGAGTGATGTGATGAAGGAGAAGAAGAAGGAGAACCATCGCCATGATGATGCTTCATACCTTCTCTTCTACTGATATGGCCCCGATCGTGATGACGATCAGAATGCCTGTCCTTGTTATGTGTTGTTGTTCCCTCAGTGAATAGTTAGCATTCATGGAGATCAGAATAAGGGTTTTGTATTGTAGAGCGTAGGTTTTGATACCCCACCTCCTCACCATTGTTAGGAGGGGAACATCATTGTATGGAGAACCATTATAAGTGGTTCACCATCTTCGATTTCACTTAGGACGTGCGGGACCCCTTTGCCCTTCAACAATGTATGCTAGCTCTCCTGTCATGAGTCCCTTAAACATTTTGCTTCTATGGGATGATAATCCCTTGTGTCAAAATCACATACAACATATTTAGCATAAAGTTGTATCATGTTGATCTGTGTAAGAGCACGGAGGAGCATGTTTGGGACTGAACAATCTAGGGGTAACACTATGTTACCTTGCAAGTCTCTCCATCGCAGCTATTCATCCTAATGAAGGATAAAGGTAAAATCTTGTATGTACTCATCGGGATGAGTATATACCACTTGGTGTTGTTGAGGAACTGGCAGATTTCAGTTATGTGTTTGATGTTTCTGCCTATTTCTAGTATGATCCATAGGTGATGAATTGCTTTTGTTCAAAGAAGAAGACATTGTTATTTAATTTGATGTGTTATTAAACCATTATATAATTTTTTTTAATTAAACCTAAGGTTTTTTTAAGCTCCCAATTATGTGAATAATTTCCTATGTTCTACTTGGCGCACAAACACTTAGTCCCCGGCAATGGCGCCAATGATGAGTGACGAGGTACCCCTACACTCAACCATATAAATACAAGTGTAGCACGCACGATCCAATCAAACTCTGTAGACTAATTACCTACATACCTCATGTAACACTTAAGGTTAATCATTCGTTATCTTTCCAGACTTGTAATTGTCACGATTGTATGGTTAAGTAAGTCTAAGGTATATGATTTTTATATCTTTTCTGTTTTATCTCCTATGCTATTGAGGTGAAGGGTGAAGAGACTAATTGACTAACTTTAACTAACTAACTAATCCTTAATTAACCTAGCATCAGCATCCATTCCCACTTACCATTCACACCCTGAACTGATGCAACCTTGGTTACCAAATGCTAGTCATTGCTGGGATCACCAAGCGTAACGCACGTGCTCGAAGCGGTCGTACTGAGGTACTTAACTAGGAGAGAAGGGTTGAGAGAGATTTAATTAACTAAGAAAGAATTTAAATGATAAATAATAAATAATAATAAATAAATTCCTAATTATCCTATTCCAGGCACTGCAAGGTTTATCTAAGAAGTTCTTCTTTATTGCCGTACACAAACTTGTGTTCAAGTACAATATGTACTCGAATAAAGATCCATTCACTTTGGAGTTTCTACTGCAAGCACATGGAAATTATTCTATCTATGGATAGGTAAAACTATTGGAGTTTTTCTATGGTCTAGGCCTAAACTTGAAAATAAGGGAGAGTTTCCTCTTACTTATAGACTTGGCAGTACATCGCAATATCGCGTACACGATATCGCGGGGGACAATGCGATATCACGTGGGATGCAATATCACGACCCATGCGATATCGCGTCCCATCAAAGGTCTTAGTTATCTCAAGTACAAGCCATTTCTTCACCTATTCACCATGAAATTCAACTTTCTTACTAGAGAGGTAAAATTATCATTCATGTTAACAACATGATTCCTCTAGTTGTTAACAACATAGACATAGAGAAGGGGTATGAAATGGAGTTTTAGGAAGAAACTTCCAACTACAAAATCAACAACCCAAGGGAATTGAGGAAGCCAAGAATGATAATGATGAACCAAGAGACATGCTATGGGGAAAGCTTCCATTTAATATCATCAGCAAAGGTGATGAAGAGCACAAGCTTGTACCAAATAGGTCATATATGTTTCTTAATCTCTCAAAGATTAGGAAGCATTTGCACAAGTAATGTACACTCCTAATCCTTCCACCCTATGCCCTTGTAACATTGTAGTTGTATATACTCATAGCTAGTTAGCTTAGATTTTATTTTACTTATGACATTTATTTTATTTTATTTTAGTATTTATTTCACAAGTTTACGTTTATCTACATTTTTATTAAATCTTTTTTTTCTTTTCTAAGCATGATATCAATTGCAAAAAACCTCATGATAATTATAAAACCATAAAAAATCTTAAAACATAAAAGGTAAAAATACATGTTTCCTTTCAACATGGGCCTACCATGGCCTAAAACTAACATCATAGGGCCTACTATGATCTAAAATTGGCAACATTGTAGGGCCTACCATGGCCTAAAACTTACAACATTGTAGGTCCTACCATGACCTAAAATTGCCAACATTGTAGGGACTTCCATGGCCTAAAACTAGCAAAATCCTTTTACAACTACATAATATATGAACCACCATGTCCTAAAACTAGCAACAACATATGGTCCACCATGGCCTTAACCTAGCAAACCAATTAAATGGCCTATGCTTGCCATGGCCTAAAATTGGCAAGCATCCTTTTACCTTATTCTCATTTTATCCTACAACTATGTTGTCTAGCCATTTTTAACATTATAGCCAAGATAGCCAACATAGCCATTTACAACGTTTACAACATTAAAACCATAAAATTATAAAAACCATAATAAAACCATAACACTAACGCAATATAGTGAAAATCAAAATTGAAAACTTAAAATTTAAAATGTTTATAACATGAGTAGCCATAGTCACACTGTGAAAAAATGTCCAAATAATAATATACAATATAATCATAAAATCATCCATAATAAGGTATTGGATAAAAATAGTCATCAACATCAATAATACATGCAAAAATCATGGGCAACTGAGGGATGCTAAGGGGCATCCAGAAGAGGAAGTGGTGTGCCATCCCCACCCTTACTACTAAGTCCATCAATGTCTCCTAGTGCCTAAAATATAACAAAATAAAGCTAATTAGTAACCAAAAAAATATCTATAACTTAAGAATAAAAATATATCAATCCTCTAGGGAATCTAGCTCAATGAACTCTGAGAGCAGATGTTGAAAATTAGTCTCCAAATGATGGAGAATCTAGTGTTTCATCATATTGACCTAGTTAACATCCCCAAACTTAATACCTATGAGGATGTTTGTTAGATCTACTTTGGTATAATTAGGAAGGTCCTATGATATTGTATCTATATAAGTCTCACCTATAGTCATGGTGACCTAAGGAGTAGGAGATTTGACCATCGTGAGAGTGCTTTCAAAGTGTTGGTAAGAACTCTTTTTCTAAATCCCCTAAATGAATAGCTCTCTCTTGTGTCATTTAGTCATCTCCTCCTTAAGCCACTAAAGGTATGCTTCTCAATTTTCCTTTTATTTTCTCTTATGATCCTTTTGTGCTTAGCTTAACTCTAGGACCTAGGCACAATAGTCCTTCCAATCCTTTGCTTTTCAAGATATGAGATCCATCTACATCTATTGCTCTACCATCTCCTTGGAAAGTGTCACATTGTCATGAATGATGTTCTAGTATTAGGCCCACATGATCATTTTAGTTTGCAAGCTCTCTAAGTTAGCTACTTGGGCTTTCACAAAAGCCTTATGATCCTAAAGATTCCTGATCATCTCAACTTGCCATTGTGTCTCCTCCCTCAAGATCATAACTTGCTCCCATACGGATTCAATGGACATTTGGAACTTCCATGAAGTTTTTGCACATAAAATTGCAAGATTAGTAGTATTTTTGTACAACTACAAAGGTACATTTTGAACATTGGAGAGAACCTTTAACAAGAAGTCAAACTCCATGCCATGGCTAGGGTCCCATGATACTAATGGTGTTGTAAATAATGCATAACCATAAATAAAACCATAGGCATAATTCACAACCTAAGATAGCTAATACAATATAAAATAAAGCATAGTTCTTACTAATTTCAAGTGTAACCTATTGTAGTAAAATGATGATGTCTTTGGCCACTTCACACATGAACTCTATCTTTTTTGTAACATCTACCCATGGTTTCATGTTAAACTTATGTGTAGAGGCCTTTGCCTATGGCTTAGAAACTATAACAAGAATAATAATCATTGAATGGTTAGAATGAAAACAAAAATCATAAGCTATAATAAGTAGCATTAAGGCATGTGCATACTTGTCTTCTCTTCCTTCTTTGGGATGATAATGGGGGATGCATGTAGCAATGGCTCACCAAAAAAGGCATTTAGATCATCTAGATCAATGTTGGCTAATCCCTCAACCTCATGGTGCTACAAGATTATCTCCTCAACATGGCTTTTTTCCTCTATTGCTACAACAACAACATGCCTTTTTGCCTCCTCCTTAGTGGTAGCAGCACACCTTTGCTCTTCCTCCATAGTGGTAACTAGGGCTACCATGTCTTGCCGCTTATCTACAATTGTTATACATAAAACATATTAGAAATAATATAGCCATAAGATGTAAAATATAAAATAATTAAAACATAGTTAATACATACCAGTGACTATCTAATGTGACTTGTTAAGCTTCATCTTGAGCTTCTTCATGGAGGGTTGCTTTGTTGAGGATGCTACTTCCTCTATGGGCCATTTCAATTTTGCCTAGGCTACCTTGTCAATCTTGGCACACAAATATCAAGTCCTTCTAATGTTAGCTAGAGCTATGAGAGGCTCCTTCCCCATACTATCAAGATAAACACACTAACTACCACTAACTCACTTGGTGGTTACAAATGGTGACTTCCCAATACCCTTTGGTGGGTTTTGGGCATGCATGCTAGGATAATTATGCTTTATCCAAGGCCTAGAGATTTGTTTAGGATCTTGGCCCATCAAACATCCATTCCTCCTCACCCCTAGGAACTCCAAAAACCTCTTTAAGTAAGCTCAAAAAATTCATAATACATGTGGATTATCATAAAGGTGTCCTCATGAAGTTTGACGATCTTCTTCTAAAGCACCACTACCAAAAGAGAAGCCCAATTAAACCTGGGACTTTCTATTAGGACCTTCTTAAAGGTTCATCCTTATGCAATTCTAATCACCTTTTATTGTGATAATAGTTATCTGAATAAGGGATAAGCTTCCCTTGCTTCAACATCCATAAAATCATCCAAGGCAAGCTTAGAGTGGTCATGGCTAGCACCTAACCATGCCTTAACTTCCTCTTGATATCCTACTTCCTTAACTAGGCTAGTGATAACTTTCATCCTATTAGTGGGAATACCAAACAAGTTACAAAAGGTTGCCTCACTTATAGGCATGATGACTAGCACACCTTGAACCATAGTGCTAAATTGCTTGGCTTCTATGTTAAAGGAGTTAATGACATTTAACATCTTTGTAGTAGGGATGGATGGAATGATGCCATGAAAACACCAAGTAAACCCACACACTCAATGTTTACTTGAATTTTTCTAGGTGCCTATCCCCTCAACCACTTCTGTGCCAACTTCATCTCACTAAATTTTAGGATGAGGGTATCCTTAAGGCATCTTAAAATGGATAAGATGATATCAGAAGAAGTAGAAGGTTTTGTAAGATTACAAAAAATGCTTAGCATTAGCATAGCCACATCTAATAAAACTAAGATATAACCAAAAAAATTAAGACCATAATTTAAGACCATAGAACACATAATACCTGAGTAGCCATAACAACATTAGACATAACATAGCAAATCATCCTTATACTTACCTTTCTTCTTCTTATTCTATGAGACTTTTGTGGAGGTTCTAGTAGTAACAATTTTCTTTCTAATATTCTTGGGACCCACCCACCAGCTATGTGCTATCTCAATAGCTACACATTTCTTGTACATGGGGTTTAAGTCATTAGTCTATTTATCAAAGTCACTTTTAACTAATCATACACAATGGTCCTAATTTTAGGACCTTTGGTAAGTAAATTTAACGTTATTTGAGCCACTGCTAAGGCTTGATCATTCCTAATCAAACCTTGGTCATTAACCCTGTGCCTACAAGATGTCCATAGAAATCAACAAGTTAGAGAAAGTTAAGTAATCCATAAACATCAAAAACTTGTAATAACAATGCTTATCCCAGTAAATGGTACATTGTGCTAGGGGGTTCTGGAATAATGTGTGAACTTCACATGTCACCATCAAAGTATTATTAGCATTATACTGAGAATAATCTAGCATGTCCTAGATCTCAAATAAGTAGCATGTACTGATGGTGTCCCTTTTATCCATTGCCTCTCTTGCTACCTAGGTTTCTAGATCATTAGTTATAAACTTGACGATCAAGTTAGACATCCAAAGAATTAGGGTCTCTACTATAACACTAACCATATTAGTAGCTAAGTGTGACCACATCATCAGCATGTAGGTAAGGAATTCCCTTACCCCTAGCTGGAACCATAGTGATCCTTGTTCAAGAACCAAATCAAGGAGAGGGGTGTTAGCCCTGGGCATGTTGATGGACTAGTAATAGAAATGGCCTAAGGAAAAAGAAAATTATTAAAATACTAATTATTATCATTCTTATGTTTTATTCAATTGTTTCCTTATAGACTTTCACTTTAACCAACATAGCATTTGGTTAAAATTTTCTATTATTGGTATCACTATGGTTCAAGATTTTTTCTATTAACCAATGTAGCATTTGGTATATTTTAGTACTCTTTCAATACAACTTGTACATCTTTAACCAAAGGAAAGAATTCTAACAACACCTCAATATAAAAACATCACATAGTGAATGCAATCCTATCCATTTTTGTTGGGTTGGATGGTACATGTTAATGCAAATCAGCAATGGAACCCTCTAAATTGTGGCCCAAAACCATGTATTTTATTCATCAATTTGGTGTAGTTGAGATGGTAGAGAATCTTGAAGCCCCCATGGGGTAGCATCAAGTGCATGCTTTCTGTACATTATCACATATTTGATTGCTTAGTAGCACATGGAGGAAAGGTTCTAATTGCTACCAATAGCTTAGTAGCACATGGGTGGTAGTCATGAGTTCACGTGCACATGCCGAGGAATGAAGAGGACATAGGTTCTTTTGTCCTTCATGCACTTGCAGGTGGCTTACTCTTCATTGCAAATCATGGGTTCTGATATCTGGGTTACTATTTTATGATCGTATCATCTCAAAAATAACCTTTTCACTAGGTAGTATGATGCCATGCATAAAGAGAGAAAACTAGGAATGAAAAATGAAATGAGAAAGGATAGCTCCAGCCATGAGCCTACAATGGAGAAGTGAAAATGAAAAGTAAGCATCATCAAATGATAAAGACAAAAAAGAAAAGCAAAAAAAGAGGGTAAATAGGATCGCAATGTCATGGGTGTAGTTGATCGCAACATCATGATGTAATTTTTCTAAGGGGTATTCTTTGAATTCCCATCATTTTTTTTTGAAATAATAACCACACCATCCAAAGACTTATTTAACTTCCTGTTATTGGTTGACATGGAATGGTAAGAAATCCATGAAAACACACATGCACCCAAGTAAGAAAAAGGGTACAAAGAGTACCCCCCCCTAAGAATGCCCTCCCTGAGAGCGATCTACCTAAGGATGCCCTTTCCAAAAGCACCCTCCCTAAGAGCAGCCTTCTTGAGAGCACCTTATACTACACATGTGAGAGTGTTCTCCTCAAGAGCATCCTCATTGAGAGTGTTGTCTTGAAGAGTGCCCTCCCTGAGAGCATTCTCTCTGAGAGCACCTTAACCAAGAGCATTCTCCGTAAGAGTGCCCTCTATTAGAGTGGCCTCCCTGAGAGCGTTGTTTACTCTAACAAAGTTTATATAGATCTTATCAATTTTTTCAATTATTTTTGCCTTAAATTTCTAATTTATTATGATTTAGTACTTCAGCCTCGAATACCTAATTATTAGGTGAAATTGTAGTTATTTAAATGAATCAAAAATCATATTATGGATAGTTTTAAATGAATTTTTTTATTATCTCTTCAACCAGGTATACTTCTTCCTTGCTTATATTAATTTTCTTGTTATAAGAAAAATTAGAAATCTTTTTCATTAACAAAATTTATGTAGGCAAGAGGTTACTACTTCAATTCACACAAAAAACATATTTACATTATACCTATATTTTTTATAGTTAGGTATTTAAATAACTACAATTTCACCTAATAATTAGGTATTATGATGTTTGAAACCATACAAATCACAAGTGTTCATGCACAATTTGATTGAATTCTATGGATGGGACTAATTGTGGCATCTAGATCATTATACCCATCACATCAATAACTATCAAGATGGATGTTAGAAGAGCCCTACATGGAAAACAATACACATCATTAGGAACATGTTTTAACACTTATAATTTCTTGAAAAATTTTACCAAACATCATAGTTAGAGGTGAAATTAGCCCCTATAAAAAACTCTAAGGTGTTCATTAAAATTAATTTAAGAATTTAAAAATAATAGTGTTACAATATTTATAGCCCTTAGAAATCATAGCCAAAACATTATAACATGTACATCACAACCAAACTATGCCTTAGTTTGAAATAATATTTACACAAAAATACCTTAAAACCTAGAAAATGGCCATAGGAAAGTCACTACTAAAAATAGAAACAAATTTTTTTATAGGCATGAAAACAACTTTAGAACATTGTTAACATCTCTAGGAATCCCTAGGGTTATGGTATGTTGGAAAGAAAAATCATTAAGTGTGCCAACACTACCCATCTCCAAGGGATAAAATTGATACAACTAAAATAAACCCTAATTTGTGCAACCTTAGCAAAAAGTTCACTAAAAATCCATTTTAATCCAATTTCAATGATTCCACCATTTTTAGATTCATACAATAATGAACTTTACAACCATAACTAGAAAAATTAAAAATTTACAACCATTTAAAGACAAAACATGACCAAATTGACATGAACATAGCCATCACTGAAAAGCCATTTTCATGTGAGTTTCGTAGAAAATTTGACAAAAATTCATTGTAGCTCCAAATAGAGTGATTCCACCACTATTTGAAAGATGAAGCTGATATCTACATAGAAATAATCATAAAAAATGCAAAACCCATTCCATTTAATCATAAACTTCTATGAAAAATTGAAAATGGCAGAAAACATAACTATAAAGCCTAGCCAAAACACCCATAACTCATTAATTACAACTCTAATTCAAGCAAAACCACAACTAATGGAAACTTTAAACATAATCCTAAAACTTAAAAACATAAAATGTTAACAAATTATGGCCATTTTGTAACACAAAATTCACAAGTATGCCTACTTTTTTGTCAAAATATGTCAAAAACATGGAAAAACTAACAAGACCTAATTTGAAAACTATATGAAATGAAAATTAAATGACCACATGGCATTAGAACCACAAAAAACCACCAAAATAAAGGTTTTTATTTTGTTAAAATTAAATTTTACCAAGTAGAACACTCTAGATCTAGGAAAACAACCTTCCCCCAAGCTAAAATAAGAACAAAAAAATGACCATACAACAAGAAAAGATGGTTAACAATGGCCTACCATGGAGTTGTAGTAGATGATCCTTGAATCAAAATAGGCTAGGTAAATGGGAGATGCCCTGGGATGCTATGTTTGACTTCTCATTGACTAGGTTCCTACTACTATTTCCTCTCTTCTTCATGGTATTAATGCTAGGAGAAAAAAGCTTGAAAACTTGGTGGATTGAAGTTTCAATGCTACCCTAGGGGATGATCAAATGTGATCATGTTGAGCTTGAAAGTGCCTAAAACCAAGATCTCTACAAGACCTTTGATCTAAGTGTCATGAGGAGAGAAATGTAATTGTGTTCAACTCTTGGAAAAATTTGATAATAAAACCTAATCTAAACCTAGGCATCTTCTTACATGCCTTCATTTCCAGTTTGGGCACTAAAAATCTTGGTGTACTAGAAGTGTAAAAAAGGAAAATTCTATCCAATGCTAGAAATGGTGAGAATTGGCATCAAGTTTTAAATTTTTAAATTTTGAGATGGGCCCCACTAGACACCTCCCATGCATGGTGTGTTCCAACCTTGAAAACCTTCCAACACTAAGGTTTCAATCCATTAGGACATATAAAACCATTTAGCAACATTCCTCCCTTGTACCCATGCTAAGCATCATGGATATAGCATGGGTCATAGACCCTTTTAACCTACTTCACTCCAACACTTCCCCCTTTCCACTTTTAGTAGTTGTAACTGATCCTACCAAATCCCAAACCTCAACAATGGGTAAGATCCTAATTAATGTTGCCATCTTAGGTAACAACACTGGAGCAACATTGCCAACGTGGCTCTAGTGTAGATGGTGGAGGTGTGATTTTAAATCACAAAAAAATCAACCACTTTCTTACCTTATTTTGACCTTGATAACCTTCCCAACCTCTAGTACTCAAAATTTAACACAAAAAAAGTTAATTTTTTATCCTAGACCTTTCCCACACTAGGAGCTCCTTCTTACCCAGGCTAGCCAACATGGGTCTAATGTGGATACCTTGGAGTGGTTCATAAAATCCATTCCAAAATCCAAAATTATCATGGAATTCACTCCCATAACCTATATACCATTCCATAGTCTTCAATAGTCAACAATAACCAAGATTTGAGTTTTTTTTCATACCTGAGACCTTAGCCATGCTAGGAAGCCCCTCACCCATGCTAGCTAGCATGGGTCCAACATGGGTACTCTAAGGGTATGCTATAAAATCCATTTTATAGCTAAAAATAGCCTTGAAACCTACCTTGTCTACATCTAAACCCTACCAGATCCTTCCAAAGCTTTTAGATGCAACAAAATTGATCAAAAATGGTAAAAAGCTATCATCCCCCTTCCATCCATGCTACTTAGCATGTCTTAGGGGGGATGACTACATGAAATACCAAGGAGCCTTTAGAATAGTTGATTTTTGACACTAGATCTTGACCCTTGACCCTTGTAACCCTGACAACTCCAAAATCCTATCAAATCTTACCAAAAGAGGCCAAAACCTTACAAATGATGAATGGTGTATGATAAAAAATCATCTAAGTTTCACTTCAAACATAGCCTCTTTCAAGTATCTTAATATTAAAAACTTAATGAAGTAGCCTATTTTTCATGTCCATTCTCATATCCATGCTAGGAATGCCCTTCACCCATGTTTGCTAGTGTGGGTCCAACATGGGTATTTTGGAAGTGACCCATGAGAGGTTTAAAGAAATCTCAAAATGATCCCAAATTTCATTACACTCACCCTATAATCCTATCAACACTTTCCAGAGCCTTCAAACCTCATGAAACTTATCAAAAATAGTAAAAAGCTATCTTTCTTTTTTTATCCATACTGGAGCCATGTTGGCTAGTGTGGTCTCAGTGTGGCTCCAAGGTGGTAATCTTCAAAACCATCTAGAAACCTTTGAAACTACCAAATTTCCATCCTAAATCCTAGCCCTTAATACTAGCAATCCTAGGGGCTAACATGCGTGGTTGATTTACCATCAAACTTGTCTAGATTTGATATCTTAAGGTATCCATGTTAGGGGAGACATGATCCATGCTGGGTAGCATGTCCCCATTGTGGGTGAGCCACCTTTTTTCTTTTGGTAGAAAATTGACATCCCCAAAGATCGAAAACCTACATTAGTAAAGCCTATGACATGACAACCTTTATTTTACACTTTTTTTACCTCATTTTGATCATGAAATTCACTAGGCCACCCTCATCCATGCTGCAGCAATGTTGCCTAGTGTGGCTCAAGGGGGTATAACCATGCATGGCCTCAAACAACCCTCAAACCAAGCCAAATTTGATCAAAAACCTTATAAATCATTGTCTATAGTCTTAGGGTATTGAGAACTTGGTTTATTTGCCTCTGGAGCTATCCAAAAACTTTAAAGTAAGTATACTACCCTTGATCCATGCTGGTCAACATGGCTCTAATGTGGGTGCACCTTTCACTAAGATCTAACACTCAAAAATTTCTCAAAATAGTCTTAAAACATGATCAACAAGCCCACAGTTGCTAAAACATATTCTTAACTATAAATTGAATCTATTTAACCTTATCACAACCTAGATTTAAATCATCCACATTGAGTCCTCTCCCATCCATGTTGCCCAATGTGGCTCTAGTAGTGTACAACCTTAAAGCCTACTTTTTTACTAGTTTCAACTTTCAAAATAGCCAATTTTGGTAGATCTAGCCTTTTGCTACATTGGAAAGGCCTTGGAACCCTATTTTTGATCCTTTAGATTCCATAAAAATGACTTTCATTGATATCCATGTTAAGGCCACATTGGCCAGCATGGCTCCAACATGGGTGGCACATCCAAGTTCGAATGGGAGCTTCCAAGGGTTAAAATTAACACCAGCATTAGCCTCTTTCCTTCCCAAGTTCATTACACTAAACATGAAAGTCATCAAGAGTCAAAAACTACCCAAAATAAGATTGGAAGACTACTTAGCTATTCCTTCCATCTTGGAGATCACCCCACCCATGCTAGCCAGTGTGTCTCGAACATGGGTTCAACGTGGATACCTTGCAAACCATGATTTGTTACACCAAAAAATCCTAAAATATCCTTTCTTACTAACCAAACTTATCTAGCAGCCCTAAGACCTAATTCCATGGCCAACTGAGATCTAAAAATAGCAAAATCTAATACTATTTAATCGCTATTAGCCAATTTTACCACATGCATTCCATTTTCATGATGTTTTTACTTGTTCTTGGCCTTGTTTCATATTATTGATCTCCATTACCATTAATTAACTTTAGTCTTCCTATATTCACCTTATTTTTTCTATTATGGCCTTTGTTGATCATTGTTTAGCCTTAAATTGGTATTGAATGATGGCATTTAACCTTCCTTGATCATCATTTAATACCATGTAACCATGGCCCACTAAGGCCTAAAACTAGTGTTGTAGCCTACCAAGGTTTAAAATTGGTAATATTGTGGCCTTTGTTGATCATTTTGGCCTTGTTTCTCATGAATCACTTTATTACACTTTGGTGGACCCTCATTTGACATATTTTGTGCTATATTTCATTTGGATTTCTTATTTTCTACCTCCTTGTGGCCTTGAATGACTTTATTTACATGTATTTGACAATAAAGTAGCATGTATTTGCATAATTTCATAAAATGTTTACATTATTTACTCATCTTTACCCAAGTTCCACTTAATGTGCTTATGGTTAATATGTAGGACTGAAGTATGAGTACTTGGAAGCAAATTAATTTACCTTTGAGCCTAAGTGGACCTCATGTTTATTTTAAACAATGCATCAACCTTGATTTCCTAGATCTTAAGCTTGAGAGTCTTGTCAATCATATAGCCTTGAAAGAAAAACCTCTAGAATGGTCTCAAAACCTAGTTAAAACCCTTGACCTAGAGGCTGGTGACATTACTAAAGACTCTCTAGTTAAGGTTCTTGTTACAACACATATTGGTGAGGAGAAAACCCTAAAACTAAGTTCCTTAGTAGAACCTCAATGGGCTCAAGATATCACCAAGGTCCTACAAGAAAACATTAAGGTTTTTGTCTTCTCATATGAAGATATCTCAAGTATTTTTCCACACTTAGTACAACATAGCATCATACTTGATCCTAGCATTAGACTATTTAATCAAAAAGTTCAAAAGATTAGACCTAATATGGCCCTAGTAGTTTGTGATGAAATCACAAAACTATGCAAAGAAAGTGTCATTAGACTTGTTGACTATGCAAAATGGGTGTCTAATATAGTGTTTGTTCCTAAGAAAAATGGGAGTATCCACATTTGAATCAATTTTCAAGACATAAATAAGGTAACCATCAAGGATGACCTCCCTTTATCGAGTATTGATCAACTTATTGATACTACAGCTAGGCATGCCTTATTATTCTTTATGGATGGGTTCTCGAGATACAACCAGATTAGGATTAACCTAGAGCATCAACTCAATATGAACTTCATGACCCCTTGAGGTACCTTTTGTTATACCATGATGCCCTTTGACCTTAAGAATGGAGAAGCAACCTACCAAAGAGCCATGATGTATATCATTATTGATTACATACTAGGTTTTCTCAACAATTATGTAGATGATATAACTGTTGAGTCTAAAGTGGCCAATGAGCATACACATGACCTAGACCTCATACTTAAACAATGCCTTAAACATAAACTTAGCCTTAATCCTAATAAATATGTCTTTAGTGTCAAAACTAGTAAGATGCTTGGCTTTGTGGCATCTAAAGCATGAATATGTGTTGATCCTGATAAGGTTAAGGTCATATCCAACTTGGCAGCACTAACTAACCTTAAGGAGCTTTGGGGATTATAAGGTAGATTACAATTTATTTGTATGTTTATTGCTAGGCTTATGGATAAGTTACAACCTATGCAACACTTGCTTAAGAAAGGAGTTCACTATGAGTGCATAACTCAATTCCAAGAAGTATTTGAAAATCATAAGCAAGAGTTGGCACAACTACTAACAATCTATCCTCCACTAGAGGATAAACCATTTTACATCTACTTTGCTATCTCTGACACATCTATTGCCTCTCTACTCTATCAAAATTAATATGATGATGCAGAGATGCTAGTATACTATGTTAGCCATGCATTAGTTGCCCATGAGACTAGATATACTAAAGTGAAGAAGTATTATCTAGCACTAGTTTTCTCATTAAAAAGTGGAGACACTACCTCTTTAGGAGCTAGGTCAACATCATTTGCAAAGACAACATGCTTAGAGCCATAACAACCAACATTTACAAGAGTAGCTGTATAGCCCAATGGAAAGCCATAATAACTAGTTTGATATTCATTAAGTCTTCCAATCCTTAATGAAAGGTCAAGATATAATCATACAACTTATTATTTCACTTGTAGATGACCATGAAATGATAGAGCTTAAATTTATTGATGAAAAAATCAACATTGTTAGCCAAGCACTTAAGGACTATGAGGTGATCATGCACTTTGATAGAGCTTCAATTGCCCATGGGGCTAGTGCTGCTACCATCATAAAATTCCCATGTAGTGAAACTCAACCCTTTACCTATCATTTTGAGTTTTCATGTACCAAATATGTAGTGAAGTATGAAGATTTAATCATAGGGATGATGGTAGCTCATGACCTAGGAATTAAGTACTTAATGATCAAAGGAGACTCTCAACTTGTGGTTAACTAAGTGACTAAGGTTTACACTTGTAAAACCAAACATTTGCAACCTTACTATGACCTAGAAAAGAAACCACTACAACAATTCATAGGTGTTGATATCCAACATGTATCTTGAATTGAGAACACTATAGTTGATGTAATTGCAACACTAGCCCTTAGAGTGATGCTAGATGTGTTTAGCAAGTTTCCCATCTTAATTGTGGATTGTGTTCTCTCCATCACATAGAGTGCTAAGGATACATTTATGATTGTAGTTCATAATACTCCCCCAAGGGAGTGGTATGATGATATCAAGTTTTACCTTATGCATGATGAACCTTCACAAGGTCTGACTATTGCTTAAAAGTATTTTGTACGTAAACAATCAAAATAATATGTCATAGGAGGTGATAAAACATTATGTTGGTGATCCTATGATGATATATTATTAGGGTGATTAGGTAAAAGTAAAGCACGAATAGTCCTAGAGCAAGTTCACAAGGGTGTATGTGGAGGACATATAGGACCTAGAGCCATGACCACTAAAATTAGAAAAATAGGCTATTACTAGCCATATATGAAAAGTGATTACCTAAAAAATGTTAAAACTTGTGACACATGCCAATGGCATAGCAACCTTATACACCTACCATGGACTAAATTACACACTACTTAGATAACTTAGTCATTTGTGGGGATTGGATATCATTGGATCTATAATGCCTAAGTCTTCCACAAGGCATAGTTTCATCATCACTAAAACCAAAAATTTCAAAAAGTGGGTTTAAGATATTACCCTAAGAAGAACAATATCTAAACAAGTTTGTAGATTTATACTTGATAACAAAGTAGCCCATTTTGGCATACCTATGACCATAGTCACAAACAATGGACCATAGTTTAGTAGCCAAGAAACAAAAAAAAAAATTTGATGACCTAGGCATTAATCACTCTTTCTTATTTTCATATTACCCTCAAATTAATGGAAAATAAAAGCAAGAAATAAGGTCATCATAAACTTGCTCAAGTTGATGCTGAACAATAGCAAGCACAAGTGGCATGAGTGGCTTATCCATGCACTTTGGGCCTATAGAACAATCTACTATATAGCAACTAGTGTCACCCCTTATAACTTGCTTTATGATTTGAAGTTGTTTTACCTCTTGAACTACAAGTATCATAACTTTAAGTAGCTTTATCTAACTTCATTAATAATGAAGATTGTAAGGAGCTACAGACCATGAACCTACACTTGGTGAAGGAGCAATGGGTGTGAATGCTTGCTCACATTAAGTGTTATTAAGAGAGGGAAAAGTTAAAACACCACCATAACTTGATCAAGAGTAATATCAAGAATGGTTACATAGTCCTCAAGGTCATCTATAAGCATGCAGACAAATTCTTATCAAACTAGGAAGAGTCCTTCCTAGTCACCAAACCCTATGACAATGGAGCATTCAAAATAGCTAACATGAATGGAAATGAATTTGCCAATCTAGTTAATCATTCCTATCTAAAGCCTTACTACATGTATTCTATAGATGAAGTTAATAACCTTCATAGCCAATAACAAGGAATCTTGCATGGAAACTTTTCCATGACTAAGAAAACATCTCTCTATAGCATGCTAAGGCCTTAAACTAGCAACATGGCCCATCATGATCTTAAACTAGCAACATTGGTAATATTGGTATCTTGGTTTTACCATTCTATATGGCCTCATACATTGTATGATAACAACATGTTTACTTTTCTTAGTTTTCTTTTCCTCTTGACATTATGCTTGCAAGATGAGGCCTGGAAGTCATTACAAAGGTATGACTCATTGTGGTAGTAAGTCATCATGTAACCTTGAAGTGTAAGATGTGGTGAGTTATTCCTACTATTCCAAGAGTTCTTGTTTCATTTTTATTCTCATTACCATCTCCTTGAACCTAACCCTATATCCTTATTATGGCCTTCCTTATCCTAAATAGCAATGTTAACATATCTTGACACTCATGCATTATGGCTATATGACATCCCTTCATCATGCTCCATCGTCAAGTCCATTGGATGTAACACATCTCATTCAATAGGAAAACCACTAAGTCCATTGAGTGTAACACATCTCATTTGATGGGAAATCCACTAACTCTACTAGATGTAATACATCTCATGTGCCAAGAAAGCCATATTAGAGCCAACCTTAGCAAAGAGACTTAATGAAGGAAGGGAAGCAAACTACCAAGAAGTGAAATGGCCAAGGAAGACCAAAGGCCTAAACCAAAGACCAACAACTCCAACCATTCAAGGGAAGGAGCCTAGTGGCCAACAAAAACCTTAGATCATGGTGATGATTCCTCAAACACATTTGTTAAGTAAATCACACTTTAAAACACAAAGTATCAAGACTCACTGATTGACAAACATATTAGTGCCATAGCCATGATGTCAACTATAAAACTCATTGTTATCTCTCATGACCATTTTCCTATGACTACATTACCATCATCTCATCATAGCCTTATACCATCATCTCAAGAACTATTTGGCATGGTTTAACATGATTGAATCAAGCATAGAGAGGGGATGTTGATGATGGACCTATAGTGGTATTTTGCATCCTTTGTTAGTGCCTCTTGGGTTAATCCTCTAGACACCAATAAAGAAGGACTAATGAAACACCATCAAAATTACATGTTACTATCCTATTTGCATTGCAATCCCTATCCCATGAAACCTAAGGTTAAAATTTCATTATAAATGTGAGTATTGTAACTTGTGAGGTGTAATCTCACATGCTTTATACTTTTGGGGCTGAAAAATGCCTCAAAAGTGCTCAAAGCCTCATCCCCCAAATAAAAAAAGTTGTAGAATGTCTATATTTTGGCTTTGGGGTGGGGGCATTAAAAATGCCTTTTGAAATGCCAAAATTGATATTATGATGGGTTGTATGGGTGGGTAACATTTTTCACATTTGAGATGCCTATTGGAAGGTGTGGCCCACCAACCTTTAGCATTGGGGGGTAAAACAACAATCCTTTGTGTTGGGGGGGGAGGCCACTAGGGGGATGGGTTATAACCCTTACCCGTAGCATTACCATTGCATCCCCCTAGCATTGCAACTTCCCCCTAGAATTTCTCTAGCATGGCCCAAGATTCTAGCATTGCATGAACTCTAGTGAGGATCTTGCATATCAACATTGTTGTTGGAAGGCCTAGTGTGGGTGGAAGAAGCTAGCAAGTGTGAAATTACCATTTACTATTTTTAGTAAATGAAATGGCTTTGATGCTATGAGGGTATAACACTTATCATATATAGTAATCCCCTTGGATTTGAATGCCCAATACACTTGCATGTAGCTAGAATTTTGTAGAGTTTGTAGCCAAATTTACTACAATCAACTAGAATTTGCAACACCAATCAAGCATAACTTGCAGTCCAATTTATGGTCCAAACCTTATAAAACCCAAGCACCAAGACCATGAAAGGATTTCACACTTAAGATTTTTTGCATTTGAAAGCTTTGAGCACACATAGAGCTTCTTGAATTCCCATCATGGAACCCATAACCATATTGTTATCCCTATTACCCCCATTTGAGATTTGTGAGATTGTTACATCAATGCTAAGCATCTAGAAATCCAAACACCCAGTGTTGCTCAATTTTTAGTCCAAATCTCTTACACCTCTCATTCCCCTACATCAAAAATTCTATAGATTTGGAGTAAGAGTAGTAAATGTTTGAAATCATCAAGAGTGGAAGAACCTCTAGATCATGGAGCTAATCATAGCAGTTTTAGTAGATTCTAAACCCCCACCCAAGTGAACCCCTTGCTCTCTTCTCAAGCATGACTTTGTACACATTTCTAGAATTTTCCTTTATTTTTTCAATAAATTTTATAATTCCATTTATGTGCAATTTAGATTTATTTATTTTAATCTTAGTACATTTATCATTAGAACTACATTTTGCATTTTTATTTGTTGTTATTCTTTTTTTCCCTCCTTAAGTCCCTAGATGATCTACTAGACTATCCAGGGCACCTCAAATCCTATTTTTTCATAGAAGCCCTTGGGATTTAGGATTATGATTATTGCACTAGGAGTTTTTTAGTTTCTCCAGCAATCAAGATTTTCAATTGTTACACTACCAATGCAAAAATTCTATTATTTTAAATATTTTCTACATATAATATTTAATATTTTGTATCCTAGAGTCTATGTTAAATGTCAACAAATTTTGCATCTAAAAATAGCCATCAAAGAAGATGGAGAATGACAATAGTGGATGAAGAGTGCAGTGGTGGTGGTAGATGAGATGGTGATAAGCATCTATTAGTGGCAAGGATTCTAGTTATAGCATCACTATGTATTGACATTAATGGTCATAATGGCCTACTACTACCTATGCCACTTACTGTAGCCTACATAGCCTAAGCAATTCATAGCTTTTGTGGCCTAATGCTTGGGTGACATGGTTATTATTCTTGCTATCATAGAATAATGCTAGTTGTTGGTGTTGATATAAACATGATGGAAGCCTAAAGGAATATGTTTGAGTTGTTGTGAATAGCAGATATCATCATGCCAAAAGGTAGAATATGGTGACACTAAGGACAAGCAGGAAGGTGAAAGATGGCTACACCAACAGAGGCTAGAAGATAGAAGATGGTAACATCAATAGAGGTAGGGAGGTGGAAGATGATGATACTAATGATAGGAATGGAGGTGGCAAAAGGTAGTGCTAACAAAAGTAGGGAGGCTAAAGATGATGATGCCAATAGTAAGTAGTGAGGTAGAATATGGTGATACCAACTAAAGTAATGAAGTGGAAGATGGCAATGCTGATGGCAGGTAGGGAGGTAGAAGATAGTGATGTTGGTTGAGACAAGAAGGCAAAAGATGGTGGCACCAATAGTAGACAAAGAGATGAAAGATGGCATTGCCAATGGTAGGTAGAGAGCTAGAAGAGGGTTTCACCAATGGAATGAGGAAAGGAAAAAGATGGTAGTACTTGTAGATTAAGTGGAGGTGGAAGATGGTAGCATTGGTAGATTAAGGAAAGGTGAAAGATAATGACATTACTAGAACAAGGAAAGGCAAAAGATGGCACCATCAACAGAGTAAGGGAAGATTAGAATATTGTAGCATAGGTGAAGTAAGGGGAGGTGGAAGATTATGATGATGGTAAAGTAAGGGAAGATGGAAGATCGTGATGCCAATGAAGTAAGGAGAGGTAGAAGATAGCAATGTGGGGAGGTGGTGGCAAGAAGTAGCAGGTGGCCTACTAAAGTAGGGTAATGGCACATAGTGGAAAATGGTGATCATTACTAGTTTGGCTAGGTTGACCATGACATTGCATGGCTAGGCCTTGTAGCCTTGCCATATAGTAGCATGGAAAGCCTAGCATCATGACAAGGCTACCCATGATGTAGAAGTCATGGCATTGCAAGCCCTAACTCTAAGAATTAGGATCAAAGCCAATTTTTTTTAACATATATATATATATACTTGAAATTTTAGTGTTGGGGATTGAACTTGTGGTCCTTGAAATAAATTTATTTTTTTTATTTTTATACTTAATTTTTATATTTTTTTTAATTTTAGTAAAATTGCATGCATACCAAGAAATTCCATAACTCCCAAACCATGTATTAGATTTCAACAAAATTGGTATCATTGGAATTATCTTGGAGTGTACTACAAGCTCAGCTTAGGATAATGTCCTTTTAATTTACCTATTACTCAAAAAATCAAGAAAATTAGATATTATATTGAAATTAATTAATAATTAATTATGTGTTAACGCAAGTGTAACTACCCTTTTCTCTTGCATGCTTCATCTACTACTAATGCTTTGGTTTTTATGTCTTCTATAAATTCATATGAAATAAAAGTCTTTTTTTCCAATTCAATATTTTTTTCATACTATAAGAGAGAGATATTTTCCATCATAATAATTTGTAAGATGGCTCCTCCGAAGCTTCTTGGATTATCTTCTCCTACCTCCTTAGGTAGCTCTAAATTAGTTTCTATTATTCTGCATCAAAATAATGTCATGAAGGCAATTGATCTAGTTTGTAGCTTGTTAGATGTTGAGGATTTTAAGTCCTCAAAGCTTCTAAACTACCTAAGTTCCTAGTATTTCCTATCTTTAAGAAATCTAACTGCAACAACATCATAAGAAATCTAACTACAACAACATCTATGAAAACATTCTCATTCAAAAATGGTTTTTGGAAGTTTATCATTACTCTTGCTAGCATCCGAACTACTTCCAATTTCCATACGGGGGTAAATCCTTTTGCTCCAAATGTAAAATCTAATGAATTTCAATCTTTTTGTCAAAGAGAATTGTCTAATTATATTAAGAATAATGCTCTTATCTAAAAATAGTATTATAGAATTTATTTTATGAGTGAGATTAACTACTACTTGTGTCAATATATCTATAGTAAAGTTTTATGGGGTTTCCAATGTGCCAATGTTAATTCCTACTTCATCTTTCTTCTCCATGGTGTAAAAAATGATAGAATATATGATTAATCTCTCTTTTGTTTCTCTTTCTTGAACCTTGCCATGGAATTAGTTACTGCCACTAAGAATAACCAAGAAGAACCTTATACTATAAATTTTTTCCCTTTACTTATGGGCTTAATTTTAAGTTATAATTACTTTACCAATAGCCTCCATGAATTCAGTCCTTGTTTACACCTTGAGTTTTGGGAAGAGCGAAAAGCTATGAGGGCTTGAGTTGAATGTTCTAAGAAGGGTAAAGAAGGTCTTGCATGAGAATAAAATTTAAGCCATTTTGATGAGGTACAATTTTTTAACTTTTATTTTATATTTTCTTATTTCTCGATTATTTTTCTTGTCATGGTATTTATGTGATAGTGTGCTCTAGGCTATAGACTAAACTAGGGAAAGGGACTAGGAAGATAACTCTAGGAAGTAATGATGTAGAGGTGGTGATGTGGTAATCATAGAACTAAGTTTCATAGTTTATCCTTAAACATTGATTATTATTTTTTATTTACTTATTTATTTATTAAATAAGTTATTCTATGTTCTTGATTTTTTATTAGAAGTAGTGCCCAAAATAAGGTCTAAGTGAAATAATGGTTTTACATAGGAAAAAAGAAAGGGAAAAGGAATAATAGCTAACTTAATTATCAAATAACAAATATGATTTTAAAATACTTTTATTTTCTTTGTTATTATGTTAATTCCATTTTTGTGTAGGTGTCCATGGGTCAAAGATACTTCATCCGGGAGTTGGGGAAGGATTCTCCATGCAAATCTGAACAGATTCTAACTCCACCTTTGAAATCTCCTTGTGTGTGACTCTAGTAAAGTGTTCCTTATCATAGGCCATGTCAATGTTCTTTATTCTTGGATTTGTCAACATAACCCCCTCTATTACCATCATGGATTCTTCTTTCTCTTTAGGACAGATGATGGTAGCTTGAGAAGAAGAACTCATTCTTCTTCAAAATCTTAATGAAAAAATTGTGAGGAATACTTCTTGTTCCTATCTATAAGGAATTATATTACTTGAGGGAGTCTAAGTCTTGTGACTTCAAGAGTGATTTCAAGTTGATGTAGGCTATTGTTGCATCTTCTCTCCATGTTATCCCTAATGATGCTCCAAAGGTTAGCAAGAATCTCAAACAAAATATTAGGATAATCAGAGTGTCACTTGTTTGGCTTGATACTTGTTGAACCATGAGTGCATACATCAAATCAAGAATGATCAACTTCCATGTAAGTAGTTCTTCGTTTCTCTTCTCTCTTCTCTTATTTTTTTTATGCTTATGGCCTTAATCTTGTGTATATAGAGGAAGGAGAAGGAATGGCAAGAAGAGGAGACACAATTGACTCTTTAAGTAAACCTACTAGAAACTAAACTTATGAAAGCTAATGAGGCATAGAATGTAGCAAAATATGCCACCAAATACATCAATAAACTATGTAATGATTTCATTGGATGCTAGGTGAAAATCGATAAGGATAATGCTACCAAGGAGGAACACGAGGCCCAGTCTGAAGCTATCATAGATCTCCTTAAAGTCTTCAAACTAGATGACTAATTTTCCTATTTTCACTACTTTTCATATTCTTCTTCTTGATCTATCCCATTCATATATTTCCATATCCCTCTTCTTCATGTATCCCATTCAAATATTAATAATAAAACATACTATTTTATATATGTTTCTTTCTTCCACTTTGGCTCTTAAATCATGGTTTGCTCCAATAACACATGTAACATCCCATTCCCAAATGTCAATGTAATATGGTCATCCTTTGTGTAAAAATGTTGCATTGTGTGGAAATAACTCAATCACCTATATAACTTGGAAAATAATCAGAAATGAACATGGAATGAAGCAAAAAAGAAACTAGCAAAAGAAAATCTATTGATAAAAGGTTAGTACAGTTTAACACCCTATGGGTTATCTTCCTATGATACTTAGGACCTTAGAGGTAATCCAACATTGCCACTAGGGTTAGGCCATCAAGTTGAAGTGATTAGTCCATTCTCTCCCTCTTCACTTGGCTCTCATCATTTGCTAATCTTGGCTTTGGAACTCCATGTTAATACAACATCTAAGCCAAATCCAAAATGCCATAAATCAAACCCATTCTTGAGCAGTGTTGTAAATAGTTCTAACTCCTCACAACGAGGTACCCCTTCTTTCAAAGGAAATTTACATAATTAATAGTAGAATTATGTCGTTAATAAAAGACATGACATTACAACCACATAGTTTTATATTAACCTATCTAGTTTTGATGCCATGTTGATGTTTGGAAAAATTTTTATAGATTTCATTAATATTAGAGTTACTAAATTGTTTTCATCTAGCAAATTTAGATTTATTAACTAGATCTTTCTAGGCTAGATCAATGTTTATGTTTAAGTTATAGATCATGGCTAGGGTATTGATGAGTGGCGAGATACCCCTACACTCAACCATATGAATACGAGTGTTTCATGCACGATCCAGTCAAACTCCGTAGATGAGCTAGTTGTGGTATCTAAATAGTTACTTGTTGATCGTAGTTTGTTGTCTTCCCACCTGGACTAGTATTTGCTTTGTAACGTATGGTTTAGTCTAAAGTGAGGTGTATGATATGTTCCTAAACTAATGCTACTCCTAGAGTGATGGAAAATAATCTTAGCTAAGCTAGGAGGGAAAAGGAAGAGAGAGAGCTATACTAAGAGGAGATAGGAAAAGAGAATCTAAGCTAGCCTAAGTGTGATAAGCATCCATTCCTTAATCATCCGTACACATCTTAGGCCTCATGCATGACTACCACTGAGATTACCAAGCACATGGCCTAAGTATGCTACTAGGATACCAAGCAGTTACAAGTAGATGCTCGTGATTAAGCCACACTCATTCCATGTTTAATAAGAATAAAAATTAAGTAATTAAACTAAGTCAATGCTACAATGATGAAGTAATCTTTATCTTTATTTCTGGTCATGTGCAAGTCCAAGTACACCACACTCGAATAAAGGATGTCGTACAATTACAATCATCACACTACGGGCATGCACTAGGAGAAAGGGTTGAGAGAAACTAAAAAATGAACTAACTTCTATCTACTGACTAAAAAACTAACTATTTCCAAACTGACTCCTCTCATGCACCTACATGTGTATTTATAGGTTCACACATGAGTCACAATATCGTGTATTCGATATCGTTATTTGGGATATGATATCGTGTACCCGACTTCGTGGTTCTGATATCAAGGGTCTGATATCGCAGCCTGATGAATCATGATTCATCATACCCCAATGAATGAATGAAAACTTGTCCTCAAGTCAAAATGAGAATAAGTTCCATTGATTACATAGTGGATAGGTATGGGATTATTGACTGAGAGGGAATTTATTCATGCCATAGTGGAGAACTTAATAGAACAAAATTGGGACACAACATAAAAAATGCAAAATCACAAAATTACAAAATTTTGTGGAACTCATGTGGTTCCAAGTGGTGTTGGCTCCTCCATGGGTTGCTTCCCTTTGTCTTGTGCTCCAAGTTTTGGAATTTGATGACATTGAAGTAGTGCTTGGAGCTTTTCCTCTTTCATTTGGGGATCCTATACCATCCATGTTGATGCTCCAATTTTTGATGGAGTTGTCACCTCCCATGGACACAATAGTTGCAGGAACATCTTATTTTCTTTGACATACCAGGCCGCAAACAACCATCATTCCTCCTTGTAGGCTCTGGCTTTGTCCCTATACTCCTGAAAATTTGTAAGCCATCAAGCCAAGTTCATTGTGGCATCCTTTTGTCCTTGTTAGCTTACTTTGACCACCTCTAGTTCAGAATTTGCAACTTCTAGCTTCTACAGCATTTTCTTATGCTATGCAAATTTTGCTTCATATTTGGCGTAGGTGGTAGCTACCTGCCCCTTGAGCTCTATCCTCAGGTTCCCTACTATCAACATGGTTAGATTGGCATACTGTAAGTTTTCCAATTCCATATACTCTGTAAGATCTTGAATTTGCAAGTCTCAACTTTTAAGTTCCGCCTAGTGGAAAAATGCATATATGTCCAATATGGCCTCCAATCAGTGTGTTGAGCATTGAAAGTGTTGATGTGGGCCTTGGCCATATGGATTTATTTCTTGATTATTTGCTTATATATCCCCACCTAGTCTTGGAAATGCTTCTTGAACTTTTCATGTTGCTTGGCCTTATTTTGTCACGTGCTTATTTCGATGGCCATCTTCTAACAGATTGCGTGTACCTCCTCCATTGAGAGGGTTGAATTTTCTCTAGTCAAATGGTTCGTATCTTCATTGACCTTAATCAATTGTTATCATAACTATTGAAATTTTTCTTTGAGAACATTCTTCTATTTCTCCATAGTGATTAACTGAAGATTGTCAACATCGAGCTATTTATTCTCCTCTTGTAAGGCTCTAAGTGCCTTGGCATGCGCGTAGGTTTGCGCTTGTGCCTTGGAACCATCCCAATTAGCCTTCTCTTTCTCCTATACCATTATTTTATTGTTTTCCAAAAAATTTTTGAGTGTCTTGGTCCTGAAGGTGTCCAACAGGTCTATGGGAACGAATTGAAGGGGTCCCATTGTGCAGCTTGCAGGGTTACAAGCCTCTCTTGGAGTTTTGCTAACTCTACCTCTACACATTTGGCCTTGATCTCTACCATGGCCAACTTTCCCTTAGTAGAGATGAGGTATGATTGTGTTGTTGTGACATCTTGTGGGATGTCGAATAAGGACGTCATTACTTGTCACATTTGCAGCAACCGATCAAGCACATCCTCATGCTCCGCAGGAGTCATTGAGGGACCGGCTAATGTTTGAGCATCACATGCTCCTGTGAAGTCTGCCAATGGCACAACAAGAATGTTGAAGGATTATTTGATGTGGTCTGTGACCACTTCTGTAACTCCTGCTACATCTTGGTGCTACATGACCACCACTATGGCCCCTTCACTAGTCTCAAGTTGCACCTAAAAGGATGCAGTGTTCCCTAAAATTTGTTGTAACCAATCAGTCTCCCTTCCTCCTATCTGAATGGCTACCTCACCATGTGGACGATCTATAGAGAAAATAAAATGTATGGTATCATTGATGATGTGGAAGAGATTAGCATCATCATGACTCCCCCAACTGACCATCTTAGTGATGGCTCTGAGATGGCTCATCAATAGTCGATAATCCTACGGTGGTGACAGTTGGTCTCGCTAGCTTATGCTAGGTACCACTTCTTGTTCTTGACTAAGCCTTGAGCTTGGGAGTTGGCTAGGACCTATAGTTTTAGTTTTAGTGGGCCCCACCATTTATTCTTGTTCTTGCACTAGCACTTTTCCTTAGAGCTAGTGGCTTCAATAGTTCAGAAAATGAAGCATTTTGGGCTCTTCTAGGAATGTCGTTAGTGTACCCTAGAATTCCAGCATGCTTGCACAACTTCCTAATGAGACAAAGGAAGGGCAATGTAAACTTCCCTATCTTGCATTCTTCGAATNTAAGCAAAGTGGGCCAAATATTAAAAATTTTTGGGGAAATTTCCATAAAAATTTCTAACTTTAAATCACACAAAATAAAAAAAAATTCATTAAGGTAAAGAGTAAGGTATAACTTAACTTTGGTAAGCAACCTTGCTAATGATTAGCCCCTTGTGATTACAGATGGCCCCAAAGCATGGACAACAAGAAGGTCCCTCTCAAGGTGCATCTAAGCAACCTAGGAGAGGTAGAGGATAGGCGTCTACCTAACAACATACAGAGTAGGAGGCACAATCCTGTAGTATCCATCAAGGGACTCCTGCTACTATAAAATTAGGACATGCAGAAGGTGGAGCTACTACAATGCCTAAATAGGGACAACACATCACATTGTCCCTAGAGTATGTTCAGGCCATTCGTGAAAGGTCCACATCAGCTGCAATGATTGTGAAATTGAACTTTGAACCCNTTTTATAGTAGCAGGAGTCCCTTGATGGATACTACAGGATTGTGCCTCCTACTCTGTATGTTGTTAGGTAGACGCCTATCCTCTACCTCTCCTAGGTTGCTTAGATGCACCTTGAGAGGGACCTTCTTGTTGTCCATGCTTTGGGGCCATCTGTAATCACAAGGGGCTAATCATTAGCAAGGTTGCTTACCAAAGTTAAGTTATACCTTACTCTTTACCTTAATGAATTTTTTTTATTTTGTGTGATTTAAAGTTAGAAATTTTTATGGAAATTTCCCCAAAAATTTTTAATATTTGGCCCACTTTGCTTAGGTGGTTTCAAAGTTTAATTTCCCAGTATAGATAAGGAGATGAAATTTTTTTTTGGAACATGTTTTTTATTTTTATAACTAATTACCCTTGATAGTATCCTTTAGGTGATGATGAATTTCAAAAACTTTATATGCAATTCCACATGTACCCCTCCCCCACGACTAAGCTAAACACTCCGAGTTCAGGTAGGTTTAGATGAAATGAAAATTGGAGCACTAGTGAGCAAGTTATGGTTATTGGAACAAGAGATGCACAATTGCAAGTTGTAGAAGAAAATTTGAAAAACTCTCACACATGAAAAATTACAAATGATGTTGACATTCATAGGAGGATCCATATATATAGATTTTAAGGATGTGATATCATGTACCCACTAGCGGGGAACCTAATATTGTGGCCAACCCAATATCGGGGATTTGATATCTCAGCCTTTCAAGAATAGGACACTTAGAAAATTTTATAAATTTTGGAAATTCCAAGTATAAACTAAGGAATTTAGGTCAATGTAAAGGACCCAAGGTAATATAAACTACTCTTGAAGGCATGAAAAATATAATGGTATAAAATCTGACAATGAAAGTCATGAAGAGTATGAACAAAAAGGACATGTGTTGGTACATAAGAATTTTTTCACTAGAAGGATGATAAGGGAAAGAAGAATGTTGGTAATACTTAGAGGGTATAAGATGATGTGTGCAAGATGTGTTATGAGTGAAAATTACAAGGGTTACGCAAGTGGGTCCTCCCCAAAGCAGGTTCCAACCTATAATGCCCTTGCGTAACCACACCTTAAAATGTTCGTAGTTACTAGAAGGGTTAAATGTAATCCACACCAATTTCACAAAACACACACATGTAGATATCATCCCAATGAGATATGAATCCGATGCTACCCAAGTCACGAGTCACAACTACATGAACAATGAAGTGAGGCAAATCATAGAAGGAATTATAGAGACTGGGACATGAGGTAACTGACTTAGGGCACAATGAATCCTGTGTGTAAGGCATGATTAGTGTGTCATTAGTTTGTCACTCCAAAATTAGGACCAAGTCCATGCCTCTGATCAGTGACATCACATTGCTTCATCCCAACGAGAGAAAACCATAAGAGCATCATGATAGCAAGGCATATGATCACTTGGCATTTTCTTCAAGGGAGGAGTGATTTTGCATTATGGCACTCATTTTTTTGTTTGAATTACTTAATCCAAAGAAGCCACCTACCTTGAAGCATGGGTGCATGTCTTTCTAGTGGGAACCCCTAGAATAGCATTATTTTTTTTCTAGTTGAGTGCCTTTTGATTACTCTTACTTCCATTTTTCATTATATCTACAAGGATCTTAGTACAACCAAGCTACATGATAACTCCTACAGATGTCACCAAAGAGAATCCACGAGTCCCTTTGATGTCACACCCTAATCATTCCCTCTTGGTCCATCCTTCTTTGTTCTAGGCACAATAACACAAAAATTACTTTAAGTTGTAATGATTAAGAAAATCATTGTTCCCAAGGCAGAACCTCTTATTAATACAATGGGTGAGTGGATGTGATGGGCTTACTGTCCAAGTAATTAGTCTCCGAAGACTTGATAGTATAAAACAACACCTCAACCAATAGTTCACATGAGTGTTTTATTCCTAGATGAGATTACTCATAAAAAGGTAAAAATATAAAAGGACAAAAAGGAAAAAAGATCAAACAATAAGTTGAAAAGTGAAAAACTAAAAAAAATCAAAATTAAAGAAAATGAAAAAATATTTATTAATCCTACTTATTATTAGAATGGGAGGTATCCCCCATAACTAAATGGTTGAGCATGGTAATAAATGAAGAATTGGGATCCTTTCATGTTGGAAATATTGGGACTCGGTCATACTTACCCCATTGGGTTCACACACTTGATTAGAGTAAGCATAGTGGGGCAATTTATAAGATGTAGTCAATTGATGAGTGGTTGACCCACTATGGCACTTGTGACTGCAAGATGGTATGCAAGGATCGACATGTCTCCCTACATGACATTATTCATTGGACCATATGGTTGTTGGAGTATTGATTGATGGCCCTAAGAAAGTAACATGAGGCATTGGGTTTGTGGAGGAAGATGCACNGATGATAATGTTGAAATTGAGGAGTGTAAGGTACCCAAGGTGGTGGTTCTGTTGGCGAGGATATGGGTTGATAGTATTAAGGAGAATGATAATAATGTGGTGAGATAGAGTATGTTGAACCAGTTGGGGAAACAGGATGCTGAGCTTGATAAGCACTTGGGTTTGGATGATATGAAGGATGTACCCAGTTCGAGGGTGGCCTCCCCCACAACTAGGATCTTTGCCACTGTGATTGAACATAGTATTTTTGTATGAACTTTGGATGTAACATTCATCCCCAATGCTCATGTAAATGTGACAAGATTGGACATTGACCTTTGGGGTGATTGTATAGGAAAATGTTACATTGATACATATGATTAGCAGTTGAGCTCTTATTCTCTTCTACCCTTCTTTCCAATTGCTAAGGGTGTTTTGTCCTATTTCTTGGTCTATCATGACTCTACCTCCAATAATGTTGGCATATTCCCCACACTTTTTATGCATCCATTCCATCATCCTATTGCCTCAACTTCATCCAATGATTGTAGTACTGGAAAAGATGGTTCCACCTCCTTGTGAGTTTATACTCCTCTTCATAATCATGGGCCCTTATTGATTTTTGGGCATGTTGAGATTTTTTAGCATTCTCCCATTTAGCTATTTCTCCTTCTTCTTTTGCTACCCACTTAATAAGCTCTTGGAATTGATGGGTTTGTAGTTCATATAGTTGACCTTAGGCATACATCCCTAGGGTCTCCCTTGTTTCATTATAGAGCCCATCTATCATATGGTACATTAGCCTTTCCTCAGAGAACCCATGGCTTGGATAGTTGTTTAACAATGCATAATATCTTTCTAATGCCATGTCCAAGGTTTCATGTTGCACTTGGTTCCACTCTTGGATTTGTCTCCTCAAGGTTGACACTCTCACATAGGTTTGATATCTTTCATTGAAAAGTTCTACCATTGTTGGCCAACGTCAAATTGATTTTGGTTTTAATGACATATACCATACTTTTGCTTGGCCAACAAGTGTCATAGGAAAGAGCTTAAGTTTTTTCCACACCTTATCAATATTGTTCCATACATAGGCATCATATAAGGCTTGTAAATGTTATTTTGGATCTAAATCATAGCCTCCTACAAACTTGGGAAAGTTGTTTAAATAAAGCCTAGGTAAACGGATTTCTTTGCGATGCCTATAGGATATTTGAACAACCTCTTGTATTTATGTTAGGGTTGTAGTGGCTAGTAGGGGTTCATCATCACTTGGTATGTTGTGCATTCATGAGTTGGGATGATGTTGTCTTTGTTTATATTCATAGGAAACCCCTACATCAGATTGAGTACTCCAAACTTCATCTTCATCATTATATAATTCGTTGGTTCTCCAATGAATTGTCTTACTATTTTTTGCATTATCATAGTCTTGCGAGAGAGACATGGTTGTGAATTTGTGTGTGATTTAATTGTAATTATTATTATTATTATTTTCTAAAAGATATATCATTAATACTTTGTTACAGTGATCTTGTATGATGTAACTAATCTAAATAACTAACACCATCCATTGCAATGGCCCCAATGATGAGTGGAGAGATACCCCTACACTCAACCATACGAATATGAGTGTTTCACGCATGATCTGGTTGAACTTCATAAATGGGCTAGTTGTGGTATCTAGATAGTTACTCATTGATCATAGTTCATTGCCTTTCCACCTGGACTAGTATTTTATTTGTCACATATGGTTTAGTCTAGAGTGAGGTGTATGATGTGTTCCTAAACTAATGCTACTCCTGGAGGCGATGGAAAATAATCTTAGCTAAGCTAGGAGGGAAAAGGGAGAGAGAGAGCTATACTAAGAGGAGATAGGAAGAGAGAATCTAAGCTAGCCTAAGTGTGATGAGCATCCATTCTTAATCATCTGTATACATCCTAGGCCTCATGAATGACTACCACTGGGATTACCAAGCGCATGACCTGAGTACGGTACTAGGATACTAAGCAGTTACACATAGATGCTCATGATTAAGTTGTACTCATTCTACGTTTAATAACAATAAAAACTAAGTAATTAAACTAAGTGAATGCTGCAATGATGAATTAATCTCAATCTTTATTTCTAGTCATGTGCGAGTCCAAGTACGCCACACTCGAATAAAGGATGTCGTACAATTACAATCATCACACTGTGGGCATGCACTAGGAGAAAAGGTTGAGAGGAACTAAAAAATGAACTAACTTTTATCTATTGACTGAAAAACTAACTATTTCAAAACTAACTCCTCTTGTGAACCTACATGTGTATTAATAGGCTCACATAGGAGTCATGATATCATGTATCAGATATCGTTATTTGGGCTGCAATATCACGTACCCGATATCATGGATCCAATATCGAGGGTCCGATATCGTAGCCTGATGAATCACGATTCATCATGTATGTAGCTCAGTTTGGATCAAAAAGCAAGGTAATTTATCATACACTAATTCATATATAAAATATCCTATAGAAAGTTTCCAATTTGATCAATAAACACATCAAACATCATTAAGTTTGATGCTCTAGTCCTTCCTATATTAACTAATGGTTCAAGTAAGAATTCATGTAATTTCTTAATTTGTTACTTTAACCTATTCATTTTCTTGGGTATGGTATAGTGTGTTTAGTTTATGTTTGAACGCAAGGCATTGCATAAGTTTCTTAAATTTAGCTCCCATGAAATATTTTTCATTATCTAAAATTAATATTATTGTTATTCCAAATCAGTTCATTACTTGCTAGAAAACTTTGGTTGTTATTGTTGATGTACAATATTTAACTATAACATTTTTTGCTGATTTTTTATAATACTCAACTATAATAATTATGTATTACTTCCCATTGGACATTAGAGTAATGGATCTTATAAAGTCAATTTCTAAAATATTAAATGATTTTAATAGGCATATCCATTTTTGTGTCTCTTTGTACCCATTTTTTATCCCTCTATTTTTTTGACATCTCTTACAAGATTGTGCAAATCAATGTGTTTCATAGAATATAGTGGGCTAAAAATATCCAGCTAATAAAAGTTCTATGGCTATTCATTTTTCTACATAGTGGCCTTCACATGAACCCTAATGTGTATGTTGCAAGATTCTCTATTAGTATTTCTCTAAAACATATCACCTAATTAATCCATTAACATATATTTTATAAAGATTGCCTTTAATTTTAATAAAGTTCTTGACCAAATGAAGAACTCAATGTCTTCTTTTCTTATCCAATTTAGCAAGTATCTCTTAAGTAGTAAGATAAGTGAGTTAGTTTGTCATTGAAAACTTCCTTAGTATAGGATCTACAAAAATTACTAATTTTATGAATAATAGATCATCTAAATATTGGTTAAAAAATGTTCTTTCTTATTATTTGGTTCTCATCTTAACCTAAATAAATGGTATGCTACCACATTTTTGGTACCTGTATAATCAATCATAGTAATGTCAAATTCTTTTAAAACCATAAGTCATCAAATAACTTAAGGACTCACCATAGGTTTATTCATTAATATTATTATGATGTCATGCTCAGTGTGTATGTAAGCAGAATAGCCAAGAACATAGTATCAATTTTTCTAGTGCATACACCATGGTCATTAACTTTTTTTCTAAAGAGGAGTAATTAAGTTATGTTCCTATTATTCTTCATCTTGTATAGTAAATATAATATGGTACTTTTTTATTGTCTAAGTAAGTAAGCACAACTCCTAGTATGTAATTTAAGGCATTTTTCATTATGTGAAAAGTTTAGTATAGTCTGAAGATTATAAGATTAGAGTCTCTACTTATTTCTAATTGAGACTCTTAAATGCCTTTTAGCACTTATCTAACTAAATAAATTATGTCTATTTCTTTGTTAACTCTATTAGCAACTTAGTAATCTTCAAGAAATTCTTAATAAATAATCTATAGTACATAGTATAATAAAGGAATGATTAGATACCTTTAACTATCTATGATCTCTAAGTAATATACTATATGGATCTTATTTTATCTAGATCCACTACATCCCTTTTTTTGAAAGTTTATTTCCTAGAACAATACTTTCTTAAATCATTAAATGACTCTTTTATTAGTTGAGCTTTAAGTTATTCTCAAAATTTCCTTTTAGTACTTGCTCTAAATGATCCAATAGCTGTTCAAGATCAAAGTCATATTGTAATACCCCTACCTTAGATACCCCTTATTCCTTGGTATCCTTAATGTCTTTTTTACTAACCTTGTCAATTCTTATTATTAGCTTTTCTTATGAGTGGCTAGGGTTTTATGGTTTGAGCTATGTACCTTGCTATCCTTTTTTTTAATTTTCTTTTTCTTTTTATTATATATTTTTTCCTTTTTTTTATTTTAGTATTATTTTCTTTCTAGTATTTTTTAAATATTTTTATATTATAAGCATTTTTTGATTTTATTTTTTATTTAGCATATGCACACTAACATTTTTATGGAAGATTTGGATTAGTAAGGCTTAAGCTCATTAACACATGCAGTACTTCCTTAGTTTTCGTATGCTTTGTTTGGATAATTTGCACTTTGAAAAAATTAAATTTTGACATTTATTTTTTATTTTAAATTTTTACCTTATATTTTAGAGGGTATCTCACTATCCCTTTTATTAATTATGTTTTTAACCTTAGACATTATTATAGTTTGTGCTAAAACATAGATATTAGATTGGGCTTAGACATAGTTATTAACTTTGGCATAGGAGATGCCCCTTAGGCCAAAGATCGGCACCAAACCATATTAGAAAAGGAATTAAGAATATTTCTAGAATTAGGAATTCTTTTTAACTTAGGTTTTTCTCATGAAAGCTCCCTTTTAGAAAATACTACGAAACCCTTGTAAGAATATATACTTGGAAACTATTTCATGAGACATTAATCAATTACATAGTTAACATCTAAGAGATAGAGCCAGAGAGGAAGACTTTATTAATTGGGAGAGTAAGCTATATTTAGATCTATGCTATCAACCAAGACCTATAGATTTGGAACCTATTTGGGAGTTCGTAAGGATCCTTTCTATAGTGACATCAATTTCAAGTAGAGTACTTCTGATATTTTTCTCCTATTAAAGGATTTAGTAATTTTTGTTTTACATACATATATCTTTATCAATTTAATTTATTTAGCAAATATTTGTTGAATTATCTAAATAATCTAATCTAACTAATTTATTATTATTATTTGCAATTTTATCAATTACTAATATTTATTTTTATGCATGGAATATTACAAAATATTTTGGACTTATTCTACCTCAAATTTCTTCATGTTTTTGGTAAGAACCTTATTTTTATCATGTATCACCTTTTTTGTAATTTAATTAAAATTTTATTTTTTATGATTAATAGCTTTGATAGTCTTTGGATTCATATTTTTGGTAATAACTTTCTTTTTATCATTTTGCATTTTTTTTATAATTGAATTAGAATTTGACCTTTAACCATTTTTAGTTTCTGATAGTCTTTTAATTCCTATTTTTAATAACAAGTTTCTTTTCATCATTTTTCATTTTTATAATTCTCTTTTCATCTTTTAATAGCTTTTGATAGTTTTTCATCCCTATCCTTTCCAATAATCTCCTATTTATGATTTTTGCATTTTTTTTTTTTTGACATTTTTCTCTATCACCAACCATTTAAAAAAATGTGGATTTTACACTTATCAATATTTTTGTCTTAGATTTTTTTTGGAAAATATTTTATAATTTTCAAACATTTATCTACTCTCAAATCTCAATTTGGGTCTCATATGGCTTATCAAAGACTTTTGCTCGATAGCTTAAATCTTGATCTTAGACATCTTTTGATTTTAATATAATTTTAGATTTGCTTCTCCACCACCCAAGGATTTGTTAGCTTATTTGTTGTTTTTGATATTGGATCATATGATTACTATTCTGGTTTGGCCAACCATTTGACTAAATAAAAGTTTTAGACTAACTATTGTGGGTTTCAAACTCAAGAACTAATTAATAAAATGTGGGCTTTAGACTAACTATCCATTTGACTACATATGAATTTAAAATTCATTAGTCATTTATATGAGGGATTCAAAACCATCAACTATTTAACTAAATATGGATTTCAAACTCATTAGTCTTTCATATGTGGATTTTAGACTCAGCAATATTTGACTATTAAATAATTGGTTATTGGTAAGATTAATTCACTATGGTGAAGTTTTTAGTTTGTTAAATTTGGTTGCATATCTTTAGCTAACTTTTGTTTATAGGTACCCATGTGCATGACTATCCAACTACCTGATGCCTCCAACCAAACTCATAATGGAGTATTTTATTAGTTTAGTTATCTTACTGAGTCTTAGAATTGAACACGTTATGTTTGGTATGCATGGGGCTATTGTCACCATCTATATAACATTTTACTTTTTTCTATGTATTTTCTTACCCTTATTTAATAGATCATTTATGGATGACTATTGCTTTTCCTATTTAATTCTCTTGATATCCTTTTAATTTTATTAAGTGGCATTTTATTTTTATTTTTAATTTACTTTCTTTATATTATTAATGTCTTCCTATTATAAGCCTAGTTAGTGGGGTGTTACAACAATGTAGAAAAATCATCCATAATATTTCTAATTTATTGCCAATATATTTTTAAAATTTCTTAATGACTTTTTATTAAAATATTTCAATGATGTTACAAAGCCAAAATGACATTTGTTGATATGAAAACATTTTCCATAGGCTCATAAATATGGTCATCTCTTAATCTTTTGGAACTATGTGAATTTGATTACATCCATTGTATCCATCTAGAAAACTATAATACTAATGCCTTGCAGTAGTATTCAATATATAATTCACAAATGAAAAACAAAAGTAGTCTTTAAAAGTGGCCACATTTAAGATTCCAAAAATTAATGCAAATATTTCATTTTTTGTATTTCTTTAAAACAATGGCTAATGGGCTTACCCATTTAGTATTTGCAATTAAATAGATGAGTTCTTCTTTGAGTAGTGTCTCAAGCTCTTATTTTACTATTCCTTCAATTTCATATTTAATCTTCATTTAGGTTAATCATGTGATTTAACTATAGGATCTACATAAACTAAATGCTAACAAATGTGTGAATCTATTTTGATGATTTTATCATATGACCATGCAAAAGCTATTGGCCATTTTTTTGCTACCTTAAGCAATTTTTTCATGGCTAAGATTGCTATTAATAATTACTAGTTTTTTATTGTTTAGAAACATGTATTTCAATGAGTTCAGTAATATTTTAAGACCTATGGGCTCTAGTTCAATCTTTTCAAGAATCTCTAACTTTCCCTAATTCATGTCATTCTCTTGTTGGTATCTTGCTTGGAAAATTTTCTTTCTTATTTGCTTCATTTCATTACTTTCATCTATGTAGACACTTGTGTGTTACTTTTCTAGTTTCATGCATATGTCAAAGTTACATTCTTTTTCAATCATTAATCACTAATTGTCTTTTTGTTTTGTGATTACATTGTACAAAAACTTGTGCACACACATATCTTCTATACATGTTCTACATGTTGAAATCTTTCTTTTCTTAACTATCCAAACCTTCCATAGATATTTAGACTTAGTATCATTGTACATAATGCATGAAACTCGCTATTTTTGAATGTTTTCTCTTTTATTTTTCCTAATACCTTTTAAGGATAACTCTCTAATTTCTAACTTAGCATTAATTGTGTTAATCTTTTCTCTTTCAATGATAATAGGAAATTTTCATTTATTTTATTCAAGATGAATGACCAAAAAGTCTATAATGTATGACCATGCTCTAATGATGGTCACCACATCCTCTACATGTCCAAGTGAGACTATAATAGATTGATTCACAAGCCTTAATCTAATGCTGCATTTCTTTAATAGTGGTAAATTCCAAAACTTATATATATCTTATGATATAAGATTAACCCTTGAGCCTAAATCTAAAAGAGCCTTACATGATGTGTTTCCTTTTATTGTATAGGTAGATTAAAGGGCTATTAGGATTAGCTCTTTTCATGAAAAATACACCTTGCTTTAATTTAGTGATTTATAGTTTCAGTAAGCATAATAATGTTTGATTTCAATTCTATTCTTAAGAAAGCATTACTTCCTTAGAAAGTATTAGATTTTTAAGAATTGGACTTGAAATCTTAGGCATAGTTTCTTTTGTTATTTTAGATGAATCACTATTCTTAGTAGCTCTTTCTAAGCTTGTTTCGAAGAAATCATATTTTATTAATTTAGGAATATCTTTTTTTGAGGTTATGTTAGTAACTCTCCTTGCATTGATGGTGGAAAAACCACAAGAAGTGAATTAGGAAGTTTCTAAGAATGTTTATTGGTAGAATAAGGAAAATATGATAGTGATTGATGAGCAGCGAGGTACCCCTACGCTCAACCATACAAATACGAGCATTCTATGCACAATTTGGTTGAATTCCAAGGAGTAAGTGCTTATGCGCCCTTGTGGAACAAGGATGGGTTCATTGATCATTATCTTCCCAAGCTTACCTATATGTCATGATTGTATGGTTAAGTAAGCTTGAGGTATATGATTTTTATAGCTTTTATGTTTTTATGGCTTGCGCTAGTAGGGAAGGAGAGAGGTAACTAAGTGACTAATTTAACTTAACTACTCATTAACTAAGTTCTAACTAATCCTAACACCAGCATCCATTCCCACTTGTTGTACACATCCTGAACCAGTGCAACACTGCTGGGATTACCAAACGCTAATCGTTACTAGGTTACCAAGCATTACACACATGCTCAAAGTGGTCATGCTTGTGTAATTTAATGATTTTCTTAATTGATCAAAAATGAATTTTTTTGCTAATAATAGAAATATAAAGTGCATAAAATAACATAAAATAAAATAAATGCATAAGAAAATAAGATAAAAGAAATGTGTAAGAAAACAAATCTCAAGTGCTGCAAGGATGAATCGAAGAGCTCATCTTTATTACTGTACAAAAGGTGTGCTTAGGTACAAAATGCTTGAATAAAGATCCGTCCACACTTAGACCTTCTATTATGGGCACATGGAAAATACTCTAACTTTCAAACAAATTGCAAGAGTTTCAGTACTTGATTGCTAAAAGACTTTTTTTCCAATTGTGCGCCTGGGCACTATATTTATAGGCGTGGGAGCAACTACTCTAATAATTAGAATAAACTGCTAAAGTAACTGCTTTAATAATTAGAATAAACAGCTAGAGTAACTGATCTAATAATTACAATAAACTGCTAGAGTAACTACTTTAATAATTAGAATAAACCACTAGAGTAACTACTCTAATAATTAGAATAAACCACTAGAGTAACTACTCTAATAATTAGAATAAACCACTAGAGTAACCGCTCTCATCATACCCCCACGATTGAATGAAAACTTGTCCTTGAGTTCTTTACAAAATATTGGGAAGGTACGGGATTATTGACTAATTGACAACTGACGGTGAAATGGGATGATAGACTCAACGTGCCCAGTGAATGGATCAATAAGCATATTACAACATTGTGGTGAACACCCATACATAAATGAAATCCAAGCCTTTATTTGGTAGCTTGAAGAGAAAAAGAGAGAGAGGAAGAAGATGGAGCATGTTACCACCAATGCTGAGATTGTGCCTTCCGTTGTTTATCTATACCCACACCACTAGATGTGCTCCTTTTGTAAATGCTCTAGTTTCAGTCCATCCTAAGTGCTTCCTCCAAGCCTAGTCCATTCTTTGTATGATCACCATCTGCACACACAACATAGTCACAAATGAGTAAGGATAGATAAAGCACAATGCAATTGATACCTTGCCTTGATATGAAGTGCATTGGCTGAGTTGTGGTTATGGTAGAAACTAGTTTGGAGATTTATCACAGGTGACTACCCAAGGTGTAGGGGTTAGGAGAATAGTAAAATGAAGAAAATTGAAAAATTTGTGCCAGGGCCCCCATGACTAAGAGCGAACCTTTGGTAGCTATAAGATGGAAAAATATGAGGAACAAGAAAGATGGGAAAAAATAACAATGACAATGCCAATAAAATGGATGTCATAGATAGGGATGAAATAAGAGATGATTGATTGCAAGAAATGTTTAAGGAAAAGAACTTAACAATTTCACCAAAAAGGAATGGCAATGGGTCCTCTCCAAAGCAAGCTCATGCTTTTTATGCCCTAACAAACCCACAAACCAAAGCGTCTGTAGGCTCTAGGAATCTCATTTGGAAGCAAGAGTTAAAAACTTACCCATAAGAATTCACCAAAGAAAAACAATGCATCAACCCAGAATGGACTAATGATAAAATCGGCAATGAGGTGGAAAATGGGAAGAAAGATGGAGAGGAGAGAATGAAATGGAATCCCAAGAATAAGGTTGTGTAAAGTCCCTTGTGTATTTTATGGTTAATGTTACTGAGTAAAACTCATCCTAAATCCAGACTCAAACAAACCACATCTAGTGACCTCGCATCAACACACTTGATCAATCCATCCACTTGAAGTAACAAGAATGCTTCCACAAAGAGTCACCACCATTCCGAGGAGATTGATATGGAGAAGCAAGAAGCAAGAAAGGGCCTTAGTTAGAGGAAACCTTCAGGCATGGGTAACATGTCTTTCCAGTGCCATAACCACTGCTTGTATCCCATATTTCTTTATTATGCCTAAGGGTTGTGCTTTGAATTCTCACCTTTCTCTTTTTCTTTTCTTTGATGTTTATGCATGAGAACCAAACCATGTAAAGACTTATTTTTATTCACTTAGCTTCCTGATTTTTGAACAATGTCAGAATGGTGGAAAACCCACGAAAAAGTATCTAAGCACCCAAGAGAATGGCTAGCACAAATGCATCAAATCCCCTTGAAGTCATACCATTTTCATTCTTTGAGTCTTTCCTTAGTTTAAAAATACCCAACCACCAATTCATTAATAAGTTTACTTAGAAAAAGGGGACTATATAGTTCCAAACCAAAGGAGACCATAGAGTTGTATGGATGAGTGGACAATTTGGACTCATTGCCTATTTTACCAAAAGAACCATACCTTAATATTAGCATCATAATTCAAAGGTAAAAACCAAACATTAGCAATCAATATGATATAATTCAATCCACCATCATGAGCACTTATTAGATGAAGAATAAAAGTAAATCAAGCAATCAAACAAATAGTAAAATATGAATGATGGTGTAAAAAAAATATGAAAAGTTGAAAAAATGTGTAAAACAAAAATATGTGAAACAAAAATGTGTAAAAATAAATTCAAAAAGAATTGAGGGCCTAGAATGGTTAGCATAGGTAGCCATCTCCCCCACGACTAAGCTGGAAGGAGGAGATTTGAAATAATGAGCACAGTTGTCCACTAACAAAGGTAGCATGTGTACTAGCTATCCTAAGCTCATGAAAAGGTTTGGTTTATTGCACATTAACCAACAGTTTCTTGTCTGGGCTCTTAAGTTTATATATTTTCATGGCCCCTAAAGGAAAAGTTGTGTAAATAATATAAGGTCCTTCCCATAGTGTTTGAAATTTAGTACGTTGTGGCACATGTTTGAGATTCTAGTAGAGAACCTTATCTCCTAGTTGATATTTAACTTTCCTAATCCTTAGGTCATGATGTTGTTTATTGAAGGCCTTATGCAATTTGTTAGATGACAGGGCAGCTAATCAATTTTCATCTAGTAAGTTGAGGGTTACTAACCATTATTTCTATGCCAAATCAAAGTCAAGGTTGAGGTCACATGTTGTGGATAGTGTACTAAGCTTAGTTTGAATGGGAAGTGTTGGTAATTTACCATACACTAACTCATAGGGAGAGTAGCCTATAGGGAGTTTCCATGTGGAGTAGTATGCCCAAAGAGCATCGTTCTATTTAGTGCTCAAGTCTCACCTAAACTTGCTAATGGTTCTTATCAATATCTTCGTAATCTCCCTGTTGGTGAATTCTGCTTGACTGTTCGCTTGGGGGTGGTATTTTGTAGTCAATTTAAGCTCAACCTCTAAGCATTGCATTAATTTCTTAAAAGTTGCACCTGTGAAGTATGTACCATTATCTGAAATAAGTGCACGTGGCACACCAAACCTATTTATGATTTGTTGTTAAACAAATCGTGTAGCTGTAGATGATGTACAATCTTTAACATTAGCTGCTTCAACCCATTTTGTTAGATAATCAATGGCAACAATAATATAAGCTTTTCCATTTGACATTGGTGTAATCGGCCCCATAAAATCAATTCCCCAAATGTCTAAGGGTTCTAACGGTTGAATCCATTGTCGCAAAGCCTCCATTCTAACAATCATTCCCCCATCATGTTGATAGTGCTCACAAGATTGGACGAAACAATGGGTGTCCCAAAATAATGTAGGCCAATAATATCTTGCAAGCAGGATTTTGATGGTCGTTTGTCTCCCAGCGTAATGACCCCCACAAGAACCCTCATGAGTGTCTTGGAGAACTCACAGTTGATCGATATTGGAAACACGCCATTGAACCAAGCCATCAGAACACACTTTGTAAAGTTGCCCATTGATCTCCATAAAGTACTTGGCTCGGTGAAGAAATTGTTGTTTCTTCTTAAGGTTCAACTCTTATGGTGTTTGTTGGGTAAGGAGATAGGTAAGAATGCTACTATACCAATTTATTTCCATGGGTGATTAATTATTCACTACACCAACAAAGAGGAATTCATCAAGGAAATGATCAGAAATTGGATACTCATCCTCTTTGTTGTTCCATCACAACTGAGATAAATGATCAGCAACTACATTCTCAGTGCCCTTGTGATTGATCATCGTTAAATTAAACTCTTGTAAGATTACCAGCCATTGTATGATATGAGGGCTTACCATTAAATTATTCATGAGGAACCAGATTACACTATGATCTGTATGTATATATACTTTATATTTAATACATAACGTCTAAACTTTTCTAGTGCAAACACTACAGCCATTAATTCTTTCTTTGTGGTAGTGTACTTAAGTTGTGCACCAAAGAGACTTCTACTTGCATAGTGGATATAATAAGGATGCTTTTGGTTATCTAACTATGTAAGTACAGCTCCTAAAGCATAGTTGGACACGTCAGTTATGATATGGAATGGTTTGGACTAGTTAGGAGCTTGTAGAATGGGTGTTTCTACTAGCTTCTATTTTAGAGTTTGAAAAGCTAATTCGCATTCTCTAGTCTACTAGTTGATAGGTAATCCCTTGGATAATTTTTATTTTCTCGAGGTCTACCTCTATCCCTATGTGTGAGATTTTGTGGCCCAGTACTATGCCTTCTTGGACCATCAAATGGCTTTTCTACCAATTGAGCCTCAAATTGATTTCTACACATCTTTTTAACACTTGCTCTAACTAGTCCAAGGCTTGATCAAAGTTTTCTCCATAAGTGGAGAAGTCATCCATAAAGACCTACATGCCATTCCCTATCTGCTATTAAAATATTCTTAGAACTAGTCGTTGAAATGTTGTAGGGGCATTGCACAAGCCAAATGGCATCTGTCTATATGTGAATGTTCCCCAAGGACTAGTGAATGTAGTCTTGGCTTGGTCTTATGGGGCTATTTTTATTTGGTTCTATCTACTATATCCATCTAAAAAACTATAATAACAATGCCCTGTGATGGTGTCTAAGACTTGGTTGACAAATGGCAATGGAATGTGATCTTTAAATGTTGCCATATTTAGTAGCCTAAAATCTATGCACACCCTCCATTTGCCTCCCTTTTTAGGCACAATAACTAAGGGGCTAACCCATTTGCTATCAACAATGGGCTATATGAACCTAGTCTTGAGAAGCTATTTGATTTCTTCCTTAACTACTTGANCTTCAACTCAATCATCGCACTCAATGAATACGGTCATGCTAACACATGCCATCACCAATTGGATCAAAGTTGGGCACCTTCTCAAGAAATTCTCTAATCCTGGGAGTCCTCTGANTTTAGTAGTTCTTCTTTCTGTTGAAGAGCAAGCTTACCATTGATAATTACTAGTTTTCCATTTTTAAGGAACATGTATTGCATACCAGTGGGCAATGGTTTCAGCTCGAGGGGCTCCTACTTAGATTTCTCAGGGATTTCCAACTTCCCCCAGTTGATATTTTCAAGGTTAAGACTTGGAAGTTGGTAGTGGACTTGCTCTAATGTGTCTCTGCTATCAATGTAAGCATAAGTTAAACCCTCAATTGGTTCCATGCATATGAGTGAACTACTTTCTTGATCAGCTCTTAGCCACTAGGTGTCTTCCTATCATGTGGCTGCTGCATATAGGCATCTTTGTATATTAATCACTTGTGCACACTGATTGCCTATAGGAAATGCTAAACTTTGCACAAACCATAACCTCTGTATGCAATTACACCTTGTGTCACTGTATGTGATGCATAGAACTTTCTTCTTCTCAATCTTTCCAAATGTATTTTCCTTTGATATTTCTAGGGAAAGATTGTGGATTCCTAGTTGTGCATCGATGGTGCTTAGCCATGCTCTTCCCATTATGATTGGGAAGTCCTCCTTATCATTGTTTACCTGAATCACTAGGAAGTCAGATGGGTATGACCATACACAAATAGTGGTACAAGGTCTTCCACCAATCCCAATGGGACAATGATGGACTAGTCGGCCAACTCTAGATGGATGTTGCTCTTTTTCAATGGAGGTAGGTTTCAGGCCTTGTACATTTCATGAGAAATTAAGTTGACACTAGAACCTAAATCCAAAAGAGCCTTGCATGGAGCATTTCCAGTGATTTGTAAGTATATCAGAGGACTCCCAGGATTAGAGAATTTCTTGAGAAGGTGGCCAACTTTGATCCAATTGGTGATGGCATGTGTTAGCATGACCGTATTCATTGAGTGCGATGATTGAGTTGAAGGAGGCTCTGAAGTTTTGATTGATATTGACGTGTCTAAGGAATTAGCCACTTGTGATTACAAGGGCTTGGTTGGATTGTTGGTTCTAAAGAAAGGTCTTTTCTTCATGTGGTTATTGGAACCAATAGTAGGTTGTGAGTTAATAGCCCTCATGTCGTTACGTTGCTATGGTTGGGTAGGGATTTCACCTTGCATCACGGGAGTAGGTGGTAGTGGAGATATTGGTGGAAGAGATGCAGCTAGATGAAAAGGACCATATGCTTATGAAATATGGCCTCTAGAAGAGGAAGTCCCATAATACTCATGGGCTTGGTAGTGAGGTTGAAGAATGACATGACCAGTAGAGTCACGTGGGGAGATTGATTGCTGCCTGTAATATCCATATGGGTCAGGTTGCTAGTAAGGATACTATTACCTTGTTGGTAGCATTCCCCATGATTGTGGGTTTTACCACTATTGATATTGCTCAATTGGTTGTGGTGGAGTTTCACTAGGATAATATGTTAATGGTTGGTGGAACTGCCTTGGGTTACCTTGAGGATAAGATAACCTTTGGGGTGTTTGCCTTTTGTTTAATCGTGGGTTAAGTGCATACACCCCATACTCCTGTAGATGTGAGATTACAAGGCAACATCCCTTAGGATGGTCATATTGAAATATCTCACATCCACTATCATTATTTATTTCTAAATCCACAACCTCTTTAATGATGGCAACTTTGCCCTTACCCTTGCTACGTGCATGTTCAACCTCTTTCCTTTTTCTTTTCTCACTACCTTGCTCTCTAGACTCCTCTACTATTTTAAGAATAGTTTGAAATCTATTATCTAGGGAATCCCACATTTGGTCTACCTTTGCCAAAACTTATGATGTCATCTTTTGGATAGGCAAAGTTTTCCTATTCACCATCTCTTCGAGTGGTGGCTCTTCTTCAGCCTCATAAAATCTTACTCTTTTCTTTCAAAGGGAAGGATCTCAGTTATACTCTTCCACACTTTCTCTCTTCTATAGCTCACCTTCTTCATTAGCAACTTTCTCCAATAGTCATTAAATTTGATGGGACCTAAGCTTGGATAGTCTCCCTTGGGCATAAGTCCCAAGGGTTCTTCTCATTTCATGCCTAAGCCCATCCACGAGATGGTGCAGTTGATCCCTTTGTGAATAACCATGGCTAAGATAATGATGTAACAGTGCATAGTATCATACCATGGTAACATCCAAGGGTTCATGTCCTCCTTGTTTCTAGCCTTAGATTTTCTTTCATAAGTTAGACACTTGGGAGTACATTTGGTACTTGTCATTAAATAGTTCTAACATAGTACTCCACCTACAAATGGATTCTAGTTCTAAAGACTGGTACCAACTTTCCACTTCTTTAACTAATGTCCATGGGAACAACTTAAGTTTTTTCCATTTGTTCTCTATGTTTTGTAAGGCACACACATCATGGAATGCTTGTAAATGATTCTGAGTATCAGCATTGTATCCTCCTTCAAATCATGGGATGTTGTTCATATCTAATCTCTTGATCCTACTATCTCTATAGTGCCTTGTTGGAATTCTAACAACCATAGTTATGTCTAACATACTTGGAGTAGTGAGTAGGAGTTCATTGTGATCGTCTCATCCATGGTGTCTATGATGCCTACATTGTTTTCTACTCTTCCTTTTTCTATGTTGTGACTCTCTAGAGTGCCCTCATCCCCTTTCCTAGCTATTTCATCTATGACTTTAACTTTGCCTACCTTTATCCCCATGATCTTTTTCCTTATGACTGTGTCTAGATACTGAAGGAGAGGATGAAGGAGATGATGAAGGTAAAGAAGAAGGAGAACTATCACCATCATGGTGTCTACTACCTTCTCTTCAAAGGTCATGAACTTCATCATGATTGCAATCAGAATGTCCACCTTTATCATGTGTCCATGTCCCTTTTTCTGATCCTTTATGCTTGTGGATATCAGAACCTGGGTTATGAATAGTGGAATGAAGGTTTTGATACACAACCCCTTGGCCAAAGTCAAGGGGAGGAACATCGTTGTGTGGGCGACTGCCTAAGGTAGGTTCACCACACTCATTTTCACTTAAGATATGTGGGACATTCTGGGACCACTTACCCTTCAAAGACTTATGATGTCTCTCCTGTTGCAAGTTCCTTTAACATTGTACCTCCATGGGACAGTACTCTCTTGAGTCACAGTCTTGCACAATGTATTCTGCATGTAAGTGCAGCATGCCAATTCGTGTGAGAGCATGAAGAAGCATGCTTGGGACTGAATGATCAAGAGGTAACACTATGTTACCCTCTAATTCTCGTCAACGCAATCATTCATCTTGATGGAGGATAAAGGTAAATTCTGGTATATACTCATTGGGATGAATATATACCACTCAAACTTATTGAGGGATTGGTAGATCAACGTCATTTGTATTATGCCATTGATTGTTTCTTGTTTCAGACCTAGGCGGTGAGGTGCTTTCATACAAAGAAGGAGACATACTTGTCTATTCAGTGTGTAATTTATTCTTATTTATTATTTTCTCAATCAACCCTAATTGTTTGTTCCAACAATGTGAATGATTTCCTAAGTTCTAATTAGTGCACAAACACCTAAGTCCCCAGCAATGGTGCCAATGATGAGCAGCAAAGTACCCCTACACTCAACCATATGAATATGAGCATTTCATGCATGATACGGTTGAATTCCAAGGACTAAGTGCTTATGCACCCTTGTAGAACAAGGATAGGTTGGTTAATTATTATCTTCCCAAACTTACCTATATGTCACAATTGTATGGTTAAGTAAGCTTGAGGCATATGATTTTTATAGCTTTTATGTTTTTATGTCCTGCTCTAGTAGGGAAGGAGAGAGGTAACTAAGTGACTAATTTAACTTAATTACTCATTAACTAAGTTCTAACTAATCCTAACACCAGCATCTATTCCCACTTGCTATACACATATTGAACTAGTGCAACACTATTGGGATTACCAAATGCTAATCGTTACTAGGTTACCAAGCATTACACGCATGCTCGAAGTGTTCGTGCTTGTGTAATTTAATGATTTGCTTAATTGATCAAAATGAATTGTTGTGCTAATAA
>MNCI01026285.1:269727-316806 GCA_015680685.1 Gnetum montanum | reverse complement strand
CCTCCATGTAGGATCCCATGAAATGGGAAAAAACATGAACCAAAGAGCCACACCTTTTCGTATTCCCATTGTGCAAAATGTGACCCAAAGAGCCATAGCTTTTCATATTCCTACTACACACATAAAAAGGTGAAACACAACCAAATGTAGAATGGGAATGGGAATGGAAATGAGAATTTCATTTCCATTTTGTCTTCATCTCCATCTGCAACTACTGTTGCAGGCCACCTGGCCCAACTGAACCAACTTCAATGACACCAACTTTGGAGCTCTGCCAGAGTGCTAGAAAGGCACCTACAATGGTGGCCCATGTTTCAGCTACAATAACAAGATCATCAGCATGCGCTTCTTCAACCAAGATAGCAATAAGGTAGTAGGCCAATCAGCCTTTGCTACATCCTTGCTTAACACCAAGGGCCATGACATGCATACAATCATAATACAATTTTTGTTATAATAGCTAAAAGATCCCTTCATTTAGGTTTTGTTTTTTGGATAAAATTTATATATGAATTAGGCCAATATGTTTCTTGAGTAGCTTTGTTTGAATGTATGTTTTAAGCATAAAATTTTGTAGGTAGGGGCAGGATGAGGGGTAGAGCCAAAGGCATTCGAGAAAAGATAGTAATGGCTACAGTTGAAGCTGTAGCCTAAGGAAAAGGGTCTTCTGAAGTTTCTGTGTCAACAGTAGCCTTTGGTTATTGGAATCTCTTTCTAGAAAAAAAATTGCCAATCTTTTTATGTGTGTTTTTGTTAATTTTTTATAGTGAATTGTAATGTGTCGAACATTACATTTTGATGATTTTGTGCAATTTTCATAGTTTCACTTCAAGATGAGCTCTTCTGTCATCAGTACTTAGCATGCCTTCCTATACATTTGCATTCCCAATGCAAAAACATTCCAAAGTTTGGTTCTGTTCTTTTTTCAATGCTTTCTGGAGTGGTAGGGAATTCTGAAATTGTAATTTTCTACTACTATCTTTAGTAATCTTCTTTTTCTACATCCTTTTTCAATGTAAAGGAACATTTGTAAGTTCATTTTCTCTTTATTCAATTGTATATTTTGTGTAGATTTTATCATTTCTATGGCCGTGCTTTGAAATTCAGCAATAAACATCGAGTAGATGCATTTAGTTGTTACGATTGTAACTACTTTTTTGTTTACAATATGCATTTTAATAAAATGAAAAAGCGTGAGCATTTTTGATAGCACATAAAAATTATTAGCCAATTTGAGATGTTAGCCTAACTTTGGTTATAATTTTAACAATTTTTCCTGCCTCTTGAGAGGACTTAAAGAGTTCAAATTTGATAATTTCTTCTTACCTTCTCACATGCATTGAGGCCTTTTCCTTATGTACATATTCTTTGATTGATGAAATCTAATAGATGATATGGTTGTTAACTTGGTAAATTTTAAAAATGAGAACTTCTACACCTCTGGCAACCTAGACCCTAGGAAGATCTCCGGCAAGATCATGTTGTGATGATCCTAGCTAATGCTAAGGAAAATNTATTTATTCATTTATAATGCTAACCCATAATGATTATATCTTGGTTCGCATTATCCATAAGATATATATAATGAAATGATTATAANGAGATATAATCATTATGGGTTAGCATTATGAATGAATAAATAATATCTCTAAAATTATGGATTATGAGTAATATTTCATCATATCTTGGCTTTATTTATTATGAAATGTTTACCGTTTAAATGAATCTTATAATCCATAATATCTTAGATTATAATTATGGATTATTTCTCTAATTATAATAATCTCATAACATTTATTAGATTCCACAATAATTATAATATAATAATTTGAATGAGGTGTTAGCATCATTCATATCTCGTGATATAGTAATAACATTATTTATGCATTTGTAATGTGATTTTTTATATCTCCATGAATGAATATGCATTACAAATATATGTTGCAGTGCCAATTTAGTTTGATCTCTTCTTATTCCCTCACCTACATGTGCCAAATGCATGGGAGCTAAAGAATCAATGTAGGGGAGTTGAATCTCTACTCGATTAATGCCCCCTAACCCCCAAGCTTCTCATTTATCTCTTTGTATTCCCTCACATGCACGCACCACATGCAAGGGAGCTAAAGAGTCACTACAGGGGAGCCAAATCTCTATTCAATTGATGCCCGCTGACCCCTGGGCTCCCCATTCATCTCTTCATATTCCCTCACATGTAGGGCCCAACATGGGTAATAATGAATATTTATTATTATAAACGGTGGGTAATATTGAATATTTATTATTATTATAAATGGTGATGGTTAGGATTATAGTAATAATGAATATTTATTATTATTATAAATGATGAAGATTATGGTTATGGTGACGATTACGATCATGGCAATAGTTAAGGTGATGATGGTTATGGTGTGATGCAGTATTTAAAGATATTGAACTTAGACATCATGTTACAAGACTAAGAGGTGCAATATTGGAATTCATGCATTTTTAGAAACATGGATTCTGATACTATTAGTCCCAATAGAAAAGGTGAAGAACACTTTCTTCAAAATCAGCAACAACAACCATCTACTACAAGTAGTACAACAACTATCTACTGCAACAAGTAATGCAATCTCTGCTTATATGCAAAGGTGCAAGGGTAACGCTTATAGTTAACCTTTGGCCTGAAGCATGATTGGTGAATGGTGCACTTGGCATGATCCATAGTATTATGTATCCTTAAGGTAAATAGCCACCTGCATTACCATTATACTTTATTGTTGATTTTGACTTCTACATCGAATGTGCCTTTGATAATGGTAATCCTCATCATGTGCCAATTGTACCTGTGGTCCAAGGAGCATCTTGTCAGTCACCATTACAGTTTGCATGGTCCATGACTATTCATAAATCTCAAGGAATGATACTAGATAAGGCTACTATTCACGTTAGTTTAAGAGAAGTTCTGGGTCTAACATTTGTTGCATTATTTGGAGTCAAGACCATTGATTCTTTAAAAATTCATTCTCCTTTTCATGTGCAAAGATATAGAAAGATTTCAAATGTTAAACATTTCCAAAGTAGAATTGCACAAAAAGTTTGTTTTGCTTAGTTGGAGAATTAGGCATATTGAGTTCACACTTATTAGAGTATTTTGCCTTTTGCTCAATCCTATTATATAGCTCTATAATATTTGTTACAATAATTGTGCAATGTATTCTTTCATCAACATATACGAAATATATAAACTTTTATTTTAACCAATTTATGTTTACCAGTATATATTATTTAGAATGCAAATAGTGATGATAACTTAAAAAATAAATAAAAAATAAATTCTACTCATAGCCCGTAAAACGACTACACAAGAGAACTTATGGGTCTAATGTTTGTTGCATTATTTGAAGTCAAGGCCATTGATTCTTTAAAGATTCATCCTCCTTTCTATGTGCAAAGATACAGAAAGATTTTAGATGCTAAACATCTCCAAAATAGAATTGCACAAGAAGTTCGTTTTGCTCAATTGGAGGATTAGGCATATTAAGTTCACACTTGTCATTGTATTTTGCCTTTTGCTCAATCCTATTATATAGTTCTGTAATGTTTGTTACAATAATTGTGCAATGTATTCCTTCATCAACATATACAAAATATATAGATTTTTATTTTAACCAATTTATGTTTACTAGTATATATTATTTGGAACACAAATAGTGATGATAATTTAAAAAATAAAAGAATAATTAAATTCTACTCATAGCTCACAAAACCACTCCTCTAGCTTAGATATATATATATATATATATATAAATTGGCTGAGATGATTTTTAAAAAATGATGTTAACCAAGCTCGACTATTGGATGAGGTAACAAGATAACTAAAAATGGAATCACTCTTCCCTCCTCTATTTCTCTACAACTTACCCAATTTAGTTTAAATGTCTCGATCAAGTTTGCTCTTTCTTTATTTGTTCTTGGTGTTTTTTAGCATTATTTATGCAAGAGATTTATTTCTCAAAAATGCCATGAACAAACAAAGAAAGAGAAAATTTAACCGAGAGGGTAAAACTAAATTGGGTAAGTGGTAGAGAAACAGAGGAGCGATGAGAAAATCCATTTTTAGTTATCTTGTTACCTCGTTACCTCATCTAATAGTTGGGCTTGGTTAACATCATTTTTTTAAATCATCTCGGCCAATTTATAGAGATATCTAAGCTAGTACTTATACATGTCACATTTAGTTTCTTTCTTTTGAAGTATGATTTAAACTAACAATTTCTCATTGAGCTAGATGGAGTAATAACATGAAAAATTTTGTCAATGATTTGTTGATCTCAAGGGTTTTTGGTGGAATTTTTACAATAATTTGTTTAGGGTGGAATGATCTAAAGATGAAAAAACTAATTTCTTTCAATCTATAGAGACAATGAAGAATTATAATGATTTTGATTTTATTTTCTCTAATAATTTGTATGAATCCCTATTAAAAGATATTACTTTATTATACATATTTCTACAAATTATTAGATTTTTTCATCTAAATAATGATTTTACACCAATGATTTAAGCTATCCGTAAATACTATGGAATTAATGTTTTGCATGTCCACTATTTTTCCAAATTTTTTTCCACTTTGAACTAGGAATTCTTGAAATGGTTGAGATTTCACAAGGTCTTAATTTTTTATGAATCAATGTAACACTTATTTTGTTCAAGAATAGAAAGTGGATTTTAATTCATATTATACTAATTATTCCAAAATTCCTTGTTGGATTAAATTAGAAAATATTTCTCTTACTTTGCAAAGTGTTCAAAGAAAAATGTTGACAGTATTGGTACAATATTAAAGATAGAGTTGCAAACATTACTAGATTATGTGTAGTGCACATGTTATTTTGTAGAGATTGATTTATAGAAGAAGAAGATAGAGTTAAAACTTAAGATTAGTAATCAGTGTTTTTCACAAAATATTACATATTATAATTTGTAAGGATGTTGTAGATATTTTCATCATGAAGGACCTGCTATTAGCATCTATTCTATTCTCAATAAAAAAGCAATTTATAAGGAAAAGAAACAATAATCTTCATAAAATAGATATAATTGTAGTTTTTAGCAAGCACAAATGAAATCTTCTTCAACAATTTTTTAACCTTTTACTAATCCTTTTAATTCTAAAGATGCCAATAAAATTTGATATTTAAAGAGAATTTCTCATTAGAAAAAAAGAAATGTTTAGCAAGGACCAATAATTGAAATATTGATGTAGATGGATTTCACTCAGTGCAACATAAAAAGAAGAGCCTACAAATATTTCTTTTGATTTAAAATTTCCAAAGGTATCCCATTCTATTTATACTTCTACTACTATTTTAAATGTTTTTTAATTAGAAAATGCTTTTTCACTTATTAGTGATATAAGTTGTGAGAGAAATGTTGAGCTTGAAAAATTAAGAATGGAAGCCTCTTTCCCCACATTTTAATGTTAGTTTTATTATGGAATATTTGAGGCCTTTCTGATAGGTCCCAAGCCAAGATTACCAGGAAGTATCTTTCAAACCAACATTTACCTCCAAATTCTTATTTCCTGTAAAAAATTAAGATTTTAGTTTATGATATTAGTGTTATAGGTAAATGCATTTTTAAAAAATTGCATTATTTTTTCTACAGCTCATGAAGTTAATAAAGAAGGTTTTATTCTTCTTAATAAAAATTGGACTAGAAAATTTTTGAATTCTTGTTTAGATAATGTTAGAAGTGTTATTTGGGTTATTTGTCATAGTGAAAAAGCTAACTTTTGAATCTATAATATTTATACTTCTAATAATTTAAAAGATTGTTCAAAGGTTTAAAAATATTTTCTATCTATAACTAAATTTCCTTAAATTTTTGGAGGTGATTTTAATATGGTTAAATGTCATTTAGATAAATGTTGAGATCTTCTTTCTAGTATATTTTCTCATGAAAAAAAAGATTTGTGCAATTTCAAAAAAAAAAAATTTCTTACTACTAGTAGATCATTATTCTTATCTCATTCAAATTAAAAGCATTATACTTGGTGTAATTATCAACAAGGAAATAATAAAACTTATTGTCAACTTGATAGATTTTACATATCTAATGTTTTCATTTGGAAGCCTACGAGAAATGTAAAAGTACATACAGATTCTAATTTATCATATCATTTTTCTATTAGCATTTCTCTCTATGATATTAATTCTCAATGCTTTTGAAAGCATGAGGTTTTTTGTATGAATGCTAATATGTTCAAAGGACCTAGTAGCAAAAATATCTTAAAGTCTTTATGAAATGTAGAGAAAAAGCATGCTAGTGATATTGGTTGGATTGATTGGTGGCAATGAACTACTTGTAGAGATGAAAACTATGCTAGATGTTTTAGAAAGAAATTTGCTAAGTATAAGCATCAAGTTGAAGATGATCTTGCAACATTTGTAAAGCAAATATAATTTTATTTAGATTATAATATTTTTGATTTTTAAAACATGAAAGTTCTTCTATAAAGTTCATTATGCTCAACAATGTTGGAATACTTTTGAAGGTTAAAGTGCTCTTAATAAAAGTGCGCTTATGTTATATTATGCCAAAGCTTATGATAAAACTAAATAAAATTTCATTATTTCCTATCTCTATAAATTAGGATTTCATGATTATTTTATGAAACTTATCCATGCCCTACTCACTGATGCTAAGGCTCAAGTTTCTATTAATTTTGGATTAAGTTTCTCCTTTTCTCTTCAATAGTCAATTCATTAATGTTATTCTCTAGTTTTCTATTGTTTTATTATTGTTACATATTTTCTTTTACATAATCTACATTATGATCTACAAAGAAATTTTATTAAGGAAATTTCAATTGATGATCAAGATATGTAATTTCTTAATATTCACTTTGCATCTAATTCTTTTTTATGATCAACAATTCTCTACAACAAATTAATACTCTTTTAACTAGAGTGAAGGATTACTACATGTTATCTAGATTCTGAATTAATTAGTAAAAATTTGTGTTTATTATAATGGCAATATTTATGAGTGGGTTACTTTCAAGACTTGGAAAATATTAGAAACAAAATCTTCAAAGTTTTAGGAATACCTTTTTATTTTAAGCTTAATCTTACTATTTTATGGAATTATGTGGTTGATAAAATTAAAAATAAGCTTGATAAATGGTAAGAAAAATGTCTTACCCTTGCTAATAAATTTTTAGTTATTAAGAAAATGCTTCAATCAACTCATGTTTATTACTCTAGTTGTTGGACTCATTCTAAAACTTCTTAAAATAATTGATAATATTATCTATCAATTTTTGCTAAGTAATATAGAAAAGATTTCTGTAGATTTTCTTGGAATATTTGTACTAGCAGCAAGAAAGATGGAGGAATTGGCCTAAGTAATTGTTATAAATTAGGTATTTCGTTTGCAATAAAATGGATTGTAAAGTGAATTAATGAAGATGATGTTTGGATACTCCTTTTAAAAAATATACTTGTGCATCAAAAACCTAAGAATGATAATATTTAATCTTCTAATAACTTTTTGGTTCTTCAATTCTAAAACCAAATTTGGAAGACATGATGTAAGCTTACAAAATATTGGAATTCTTCAAAAGGTATACATAAGAAAATTAGCCCATGATGGCTTCCATATAATGAAGGATCTTGAGCAATTAATGCATGTAGATTGTGTATCACTTGGAGCATATTTAGGATCAATGCAATTTCTTCTTTGCATATGCATGGTAGATGGATTCCTTGGGATGAAGCTTCTAGCCTCTATGGTTTGAATAGAGAGGAAAATAAATTTGAGAAATTAATTTCTAATCTTGAAAATTTATTTAAAATTAATAATTTACATCAAACTTCTCCAAATATTTTTTAGAAGAATGACAAATACGTTTTTCCTTTTAATTTCAAAGTTAGTTATGAGATTATTACAAAGTATGATTTTATTTATAACAAATTTAATAAAGCTTGGAAAATAAAATTATCATTAAACTTTTGGATGAGGAAAATGAAAGATACTTGGAGATATTCTACATGTCCTAAAATTCACATTTCTTATGGCACCTTATTTATCAAGTTCTTCCTATTAGCATTCTTCTTTAACATATCGAAAATGCTTCTCTTTAGTGTCTACTTTGTAGAAGTAAAATTTTATTTTTTCATATTTTCTTGAGTGTCATATTGCTTAGCATGCTTGTAAATGGACATCTAGAATTTATAACTTTCAACCAATCATTAATGAAGTCATTCTTGATGATCAACCTACTTTGTCCATTTCATTTCTTTGCATTTGGAATTATCTTCAAACACTTGCTTTGTACTCTATTTAAAATATTTTGTGTATAATTATTTTCCAATAATAAGATCATAACTATGAATTCTTTTCAAGTTTCAAATACCATGTTCTCAAAGATGTTATTTTTCAACTACAACTTTAAGAGCTCTCAATGAAAGGTAAATAATTAATTTATTTTCTACATTATTAATTTATTTTTATTTTGAAGGATTAAGTATGGAAATTTTCTAGATTTTATTTCTATTTATTTTTTATCTATTATTGATGTATTCTTTTTTCTTTAGAGAGAGTTTTCTCCTTTTTACAAAAAATAATTTTGTAAAATGTGACAACCCATAAGGAAACTTCTAAATAAGGGTAAGATCCGATCCATTTCCTACCTTAGAGGGGAGCTTTTCTAGGTTGGTTAAAAGGATGAAAACCTAAAAAAAACATCTCCAAAATTATTAGGCTTTTTTCATACTCTTTTCAATATGATCTATTGAACTCTAGATTTTTTTTAATATTATTATTCATTTTTATGGGTCTAACACCCCTTAGTTTTCTTTCCTTTCTTTTTTATCCTTTTCTTTTGTTGGAGCTTGCTTTATCTTTTCTTCTACTATATTTAGTACTATTACAAACTTCTTATCTTTTAAATCCCACATCTTTTCAACATTTACTACAATGTTAGTTATAAACTTTTGGATTATTAAGATCTTTCTTTGATTCATCTCTTCCATACATACTTCATTTTGTATCTCATAGACCTAAACATCTCTTTTGCAAATAGATGGATCTCTACTATATTCTTCTATAACTTCTCTTTATTAGCTCTTCTTCTTTCTCAATCACTTAGATAATTAACCTTTGTATTTGAATAGATCACATTTCAGAAAATCTTCCCTTACCATACATCCCAAGAATCTCTCTTATTTTATTTCTTAATCCATAAGTTATGTGTTTGAGTTACTTATTTTGAAGAAAATCATGCCTTGGATATCTATATGAGAGTGAATAAAATTAACCCATGGGTCCATCAAAGAGATAATGACTCATTCGTTTCCATTCTTGGATTTATTTTCTTAGATTTGACACTATGGAATAAACCTAGTACTTTTTATTGAAAAGTTCTAACATCATACTTCATCAATGAATAGAGTCTGGTTCTAAATATTATTACTATATTTTAGCTTCTTTGATTAGTATACATTGGAAGAACATAAGTTTTTACAAAAAAATATTTTATAGTGCATAGGCACCATGAAATGGTTTTATAGGATGTTGTAAGTTAGAATTATAATATCCTTCAAATTTTAAGATGTTTTTTATTTCAAGTCACTTGATGCAACTATTCCTCTAATCCCTTGTCAAAATATAGATGGCCTCTCTAATGTTGATCATACTTCTAGTAGATAGCTAGAATTAAACATGATTCTCAAGTTTATTACAATATTTGTTGTAGTAGTGATGGTGCATTTGATGTTCTTCTTAATTTCTTATCCTATGCCTTCTTTTCTTTTTTCTTTTTTCTTCTTCATGTTTATCATGATATATATTTCTTCTTTAATATATGCCTTAATATATTCTTATGTCTCTATCAAGAATTCTATTTTAATCCCTTCATGGATTTCTATCTACATGTATGTGTTTGCCTTCATCAAAGTTTATCAATGAGGATGATGAAGAGGATAGAGAACTTGGAGAGTAATATTAGCTTAATCTTCTTTGATGCTCCCTTAATTCTTCCTTTCCAGTTCTACTAAATGTTCTAGCCTTTCATTCTTCCTTGCTTTGGAATCTCTCCCATCTCTTCCAGGAGCTTTTACTAAGATTGAATGTAGTTTCTATTACTTAGGATCTTTAATATATAGGATAGTGGTCAAGAATTAGATTGACGATGATAAAACTTTTCAACTTGATATTATACATCTTCTTCTTCTAAGGGTAGTATTACCTAGAATGCATGTTTATCCTTTTCTTGTTCATACTTAGCTTTCATAATGGTATCTCTTCTGGCTTGGGCTTTAGTCAACTAATAAGGTCTATTCATGTTCTTTGTAATTTAATAACCTCCATATGTATGGCTAACATTGAATCTTAATAGAGAATCTTAAAGATAGATGAAGCTAATCAGTACCTTATAAATCATTCCATTGGAATTATTCATCTTGACAAAAAATGAAGGGGAAACCTAGATAATATGGATCAATATGATCATATGAAATCTATGTTTGCATTGGTTCAATCCACTTTTTTTCAATATAAATTCCATCATTATTTTCATTAGTAGCATTATAAGATGGAAAATTTACCTTGTGTGTTGAACCCATGTTTAATCAATTAGGATATATATATGTGTGTTAAAACTATGATTTATTTTGAAAAGTATATCATGAAATACTAACATAATAAATTTATATAATATTAACTAACTAAAATATTAACATTATCCCTAGTTATGATACCAATGATGAGTGATGAGAGTTCCCAATGTCCAACTATACATGTCACAAGTGAACATATGTAACTAGATCATAATTCATTGATAGAAAAATAGGGACAATAATTAGTTAATAGAAGTCTCATTGATCATTTTCTTCTTACTAAAGTTACTAGAAATCAAAGTGTATGGTTTAACTCATAATAAGGTAGCATATGTAATGATGATGTTTCAATGTAAAATAGTAAAAATAGAATATTGTAATGTGAATATTAATTCTAATTAACAAGAGGATAGTGGAAAGAAAATCTAATTTGCTCTAATGATGATAAGCATTTGTTCCTTATCTTCTACTCACATCCATGATGAAAAGACCATAAATAGGCTTAATTTTTATTGTTTCCCATGAAGCATGTTTAAGTATAATTCACTAAAATAAAGTTATTGTACAATGACTTAAGGTCACATTTTGGATACTTAAAACTAACTATGACTTCAAAACAAACAAACTTCAAGAGTTTTATTAAGGGAAAATTAAAAAAAATTTCTTTGGTATGATGATCAACTGGTGTTTGAAAATATGATTAAGCCTAGATATATCACATCAATGACATCATAGGTGGACACATGATATTTTAGCATGATATCACTAATGTAATATCATAGGTATGATATCATATACATATGATAAATGATTCATCAAATATTAAGAGTTGACAAAACCTCTTCTATAAGGGGATATGAAGCATGAATCATGCATATACCTCCTAATGAATCTTCTATCCTAAAGTCATTAATTTTATATGATCAATGATGAATAAATGATTGAGTACAAAACACTTATTCATGGGATCAAATTAGCTTAACACTATGATTTATCAAAATGTAAAATTTATAATAACTTTCAACTTATAGTAAATCAAATTAATTATATTTTTTAAGATAAAGAATCAATCATGAAAGTGTATATCAAGAAATTTGATCAAGCATATATTGAACATGTTTCAATGGAAGAAAATTATATTCTTGATGTATTAGATCAAGAATCAAATACCTTAGTAATTTTATATTAATATAATGCTTGAGGTTTAAAAATCATCATTAAAAAGGTTAGCTCTTATTTCATTTTAAATAATATTATTTATTTTCAAGTTTTTGATAATAACCATAAAATTTATGGATATCTATTATTTAGGGTAATTTTAATTATCAGTGTATTCATATTTTCAGCTACAAGAATGGTAGAATAGATTGTTTGCATATATGCAAAGAAGTTCACACAATGATCCTATAAGCAAACATTGCTAGATCATTGTTCTAGGAAAGCCACCAAAAGGAAGACCAAAGAAGATATGGGAAAGAAGGATAAAATATTATTTAAAGAAATAAAAATAAACAAATATCTAGCTCTTCATAGAGGTAAATGGGGAAAAAGAACTCATGTAGTTGACCCCATTTTGTTAGGACAAGACTAGGATGATGTTGATGATATTGAATGTATTAATATTTTCCAAATTAATGAAGAGGATATATCAATAGATATCATATGTTTAAATTAAATCTTTACTAAAATAATAACTTAAGAGCCATTTTTGATAAAAATACTAATTGGAAAATGCTAGTTGAAATGAAAATAATTTAAATTCATAAGAAAAGATAATAACATTCTATTAAAATAGAAGCTCATCTACATGTTAATGAGAAGAAAAACTTGATTGATTTATTAAATGAGGTATATATCCTATGAGATATTCAAGTATGGTATCAAACTTACTATCAATCTTAGATTTAAAGGATCTATGCCTTTGCCTAAATACTTTTATTTTATCATAAGTGAGTTAAAAGTTTTAAGATCTTCATAAGTCTAATCTAAGTCATCATTGAATTCATTTAAAAAAGCAATTAGGTTTTATTTTTCAATGATGTATTAGCTTAGACTTATGAATATCTTAAAGCTTTTAACTCACTTATGATAATGCATGCTATATCTCTTAATATAAAAACAAAATTGTTTGGGTAAAAACATAGATCCTTTAAACCTAAGACTTAATCATTAATGAAGATAGTAATTGATAAATTATATAAATATAAAAATATTTATTCTATTAGATATTCTAGTATGATATCAAACTTACTATCAGATATGAAATGGACAAGTAAGTTATGATTATGTATTAATTTTTGTAACCATAATAACTCTTGTATTAAGGATAATTGTTCACTTCCTCTTATGAAAGAATTATAAAAAATCATGAATGCTGCATAGATGTACTTATTTTTAAATGAATATTTGGGATATAATTAAATATTAATCAATAAAATAGATTAATATAATACTCCCTTTACAAAAAAATGAAGAACCTTTCAATTTTTCAAAATGTCCTTTGGTCTTATAAATGTTAGTTCTATATTTTAAAGTGTGATGGATAAATCCTTTAAAGGGTTAATAAAGAAAGATATTATTTATTTAGATAATTAAATTATTTTCTCTAAAGATTGAGGTACCTATCTTAAAGATCATAGAAATGTTTTCATAAGGGAAAAATGATACAAATCTACTTTAAACATTAAGAAACCTATTTTTTTATTTGAAGTGGTAAATTCCTTAGTCATGTAGTAACTAAGTAAGGGATCATGCTTAATTCAAAATGAGTAAATGCTATTTTAGAGGTACCTTACCATTTATCAAAAACTAATTTAAAGTTATTCTTTGGAAAATTTAATTTTATTTGATAATATATTCTTATGTATGTCAAATTAGTAAGATCGTTAAATGACATACTTAAGAAGGATATTAGTTATAGTAATCTATACTTTTGAATGCTTAGATTAGTAGCTTATCTTATGTTTTTGTTTTTCTTCATGCTTCAGATGCTTGTGCTATGATTTTTAGTTATGCTTATTAATTTGTTTGAACTTTCAACACTATATTCTTATGCTCATGTACATAATTTTATGCATTACTAATTATATTTTTGGTTGGTGGACCCTAAGTTGATATCTGAGTTAGCAGGCATTTTCATGGAGGTTATAAAATGGCCATGTGAAACATGTGATGACATGACTAAGTTTCATGTAAGCTTGATATTGTTATTAATTAAATTTATAGTGTTATGTGCTATTTTTAATTAATGTATTTTTTGTATGACTTGTTGGCATTATCTAAAGTCTATGTGAGTTGTGAAAGGCTTTGTAGTAGTTTTATTTTATTATAATTTTAATTTTTTTAAATAGGTTAAGGAATGCTACATTTGAAAATTTGGTACTTTTTAATTAAATACCTTACACCATTCTTTTGGATACTTTAGTATCCATTTTCTTGAATGAAAAAGTAATGCTAGATTAGAGGCTTGTGAAAGTGTTGTGAAGTCTTATTAGAGCATACACATGGTTCGTAAGTAACCATGATCATGCACTCATTTCATAGGCTTATGCTTATTATTTTTTGGGTGAGTTATTTTGGCATTTTCTCATGTCTACTTTAGTTCTTAGGTTCTATGCACTATCGTTGAGGATTAGATTTGTTAGAATTTTTCATCATATTATCTGTAATTATGATTAGGTTTGATATTGTGTTAAACTATTAAAATCATCTAATATTTATGTTTAATTCTCTTGATGTGTTTAGGTATAATTTTTATTATTTTTGATGATTTCAAGAAAATAAATATTTTTTAAAAAAAACTTAATACAACAACTATTTTGAACTTGGGTATCATGTGTAAGAATCTTTTTTCAATGTTGTTAGTGAAACACCTCAAGGAAAAATACATGTTGCACATGAAAGCTCATGACCTAGATTTTTTGTTGCAATTTGGTGAAGATTTGAAGGTAGAAATAATTGCCTTGTTTTTCTACAAAAAAATCCTAACCTAAAACATTACATTGGAAAAATTTTAAATAATTTTTCAATGAAAATATGAGATTTGCAATCCACATGCTACAAATTCCACTTACTCCTACTTATGGAGGCTAAAAATGCTCCACACCTTGTGAACTCCATGTATTCTAGATTGTGGAGGTCAATAAAAGCTCTACAAGCTGCAAATTCCATATATCCTAGTTTGTGGAGGCTAAAAATACTTCAAAATCCATAGAAAATAACATTTTCATCTCATGCTCTCTGCATTTCAATTTCACATGCTATAGTAGCATGTAACACATCATGTGGGATTTGGGCTTTGATTTTACACGCTATACATCTTAGTTCAACACACTATGAAAGCATGTGAGGTAGCATGTTGCATTGGGTTTTCAATCCCACACATTACATTTTGGCCCAAGAACAATTTTTCATGCTCAAATTCACAACCTACAAATGCTAGATTTGATGCATCTTTCAAGACCTTTTAAGTAATTTCTTAGAAAAATACTTAATAGAGAATAGTAAAGCTTTACAACATATTTTTATAGCCTTCTGCAACTTTAGCACTACTGATTTCTAAGCATAGGACTTGGAGCAAGAATTTATTATCTTGTAGATCAAATCAAGAAACCAGTGTAGACTTCATGCAAAACATATCTTGCAATCTACATTAGATCATTATAGTTATATTAACTTCTTAGGCTTTAAAATCTTGAATATGTACTCTTTCTCAAACCCCCATTTTGCATTCATTGATTGATAGTTATATTTAATATAAGATTTGCAGTCATTTCTATTTGGCTATATTGTTCTAGTTACCTATTCTTGGATCTCGCACTACATTCTCATTTTACTTGCATTTATGATAGCTTGTTCTTATTTTTGTAATAACTAATAATAGATTTTCCAAGTCCCTAAGCAATTGACAATACCTTTTAGGATGCTCTAGATCCTTTTTGAGGCCTATGGATCTACAAGTTAGACTATTTCATATGAGATCTTTTGATTTTCTAGCACCAAAATGTTTTGTCGTTATAGTTTCTAGCACTAGGACGGCCTTCATATAACTTCTTCCATAAAAATATTTTGCAAACAATTTGCTTTCCTATGTATGCCTTAGTCTATAATCTCATTTGGTCAAGTAAATATTTGTTTTGGGTTTTCTAAAACCCCAGCATGTGGCCTAGTAACTAATTTTATTTACAATAGTGTTTGCCTTTAGTCTTGTAGTTACAATGTGCAATGCTACCTTCATTCCTATACTTTTCAAGCAAAGAAATTAATTTATTATAGTATAGTGCACAACAATGTCATAGCCTCCTTCACTACCTTGGCAATTGTAGTTCACATTGTCATCTCTATTTTTTATATTTGCAGTTTGTAGTTTTTGACCTTTTCCTTTTGTACACTACAGTCTGTTTACATTTTTTGTTTACATATGTTAGAAAACTTAAATCAAAATTTTAACAAGAATACTTTCTTTTATAGTTTTAGTGTATTTAAAGCCTATCCCTTTCACATGCTACAACTCAACAAGCTATGGCTTCATAGGCTATAATCCTTTCATATGCTACAACTCCATAAGTTGTAGCTTCATAGGATGAACCCTTGATAGATTGTATCTAGATAAGCTATAGGCTATAACCTCTCCAAATGTTATAGCTCCACAAGTTGTAGGTTGCAAACTTTCATATGCTACAACTCCATAAGCTATAGGCGACAAACCTTCACATGATATAGCTCCATAAGCTATAGTCTCAAATACTACAATCCTTCACATGTTGTAAGTCCCACACACTATGAGTTATACGTTCTACAACCTCACTTGCTATGAGTCTTACACACTACATGCTTGTAGCTTATATGAAGCATTTTAAAAAATCATAAAAAAACCTTTATCACCTTGACCAATTAGTTGGTTTGCTACATTTCATGCCTCTTGCCTCTGCTATCCTACCACACCATATCATCACTATGGCTACCAACTAGCATTCTAGCCACATCTACAATCCTAAGGATCCTACTATGATAGAGCACAGAGAGTCCCTTAGGTGTTTAGGGCATGAGCCGATGCATGCTACTGTTACCCAAGAGTATTATAACTTCTTTTCATGAAGATTCAAGCTAGTCTTCACATTCTCTATAAGGAGTTAGAATCCAAGCACAAATTCAAGATTATCCACAAAAGTGGTAAGAAATATATTCCTTTTCCATATGATAGGATAGAGCTCTTAGAAGCTTACATGCACATGCTAACCTAGCTTGTAGATGATGATGAGGAAATCGTAGCAAGTAAAGAGTCTAGCCTAAATCATGATTGAGATGATCAAGAGAAATTTGAAGGTTTTTATGAAGAGGAGATTCAAGGGAAGGAAAATCTACATACATCCATTTCTAACTTTATGACTAACCCCTTGTACAATACACAAGTAATAACTCTAACCTCCTTGGATGAAACTTCACAACCATACTCCTAGGATTCTTCCATGTTCACATCCCTTTCATTTTCCACCCAACATCATTTCACATGGACATCACATAGTGTACCTTTCATGTCTTCTCCATTTTCCATCTTAGTAGATCCTTTTTGAAGACCTCAAGTCCCACATACTTCTTAAATATTTTTTGTTTGCTTTATCTCTCAATCCCTACATGGACATCAGTCCCCCTCTTTAACACCCTTTAGTAATGGCAAAAGGCCTTTGCACATGGTTTCATAACCTATTACCTAACCTCAAGCTATTTTCCCACTTGTGTAACCTATACAACATGTAGAAGCATCCTAGAGCCTACATCACAAGCTAAGAAAGCTTGATGTTAGCACCATGCAAACAATAAAAGTTATGGACTTTTACCAAGATGACCTAATCTACATCAATGTCCCAAAAATAACATTTTCCTTAGGGATTCTAATTCCTCAATTCATCAAATATAATGATGAGAGTGTCTCCAATGCTCATCTGATTACCTTCCATCTGTAATATCTATTCCTACAAGCTTGATCCCACATTGTGTTGCATGTCTTCCCTATTTCCTTAATCTAGAAAAGCTCTTGACTAGTACTAGTTGCTACAAAAAGGATCTATCTCCTCCTTTGATAACTTGATAAATCAATTTTTTAATCATTTTAAGTACAACCTGAAGCCTAAAACAATGCTTTATTAACTCATCAAAGTGAGATAGGTGTTCATTGAGCTCATTTAAAAATTCACATAAAGATGGAATGTCATGCTTAATGAGATACCTAAGCTCATATTTGAAATACATCTCTTCATCATCTTTAAGAAGATTAATGATTTCATCAAGTGCAAGCTCTACAATTTAGATCCTCAGTCGCTAAGCCAAGACTATTCCCAAGTTAGGAGCATAGAAGACATAGTGAAAGTCAAAAATGACCTTGCATTCATAACCTATAATAATTAACATACCCAACAAGATAGGGACAAGGGAAAATAAGCACATGTAGTTGTGGCCATGATGGCCAAGAACCTAAAATTACACAAGGATCAAAAACCATGTAATCTAAGGTTCCTACCATTGCTCCCTAATCATCAACATCAAGTGCTTCCATGTCTAACTTCTTAAAGCCTAACTTTAAGAGAAAAGAAAGGTCTAAGTATACCAAGCTACCTATGAAGCCAAAAGAAAGGTCTAAGTATACCAAGCTACCTATGAAGCCATCCAAGCTTCTTGATCAGTTGCTTAAGAGTGGTTGCATCCAATACAAGCAAGTATTTGAGAATGCGTGTAAGAGGTATGATCGCTTATGTGAGATAGCTAAAAATCACACTACAACCACAAAATATGATCCCTTCTATGCCTAACTACTTTAAGTTAAACTAGTTTTGTCACTATCACCAATGGCTTGGCCATGATACTAATTTTTATTTGAACCTAAAATATTACCTGTAGAAAATGATAGAGAGTGAAGAGCTAGTTCTAGATGCTTCTAACTCGATTAGGCCCCAAAATTAGCCAATGCAAGTATACAAAGGTCCTCTCAATGTAGATTATAACCAATTCACCATAGCAAGCTTCAACATACAAGACAAACCTAAACCTTCCATAGAGTCATTTGTACTTCAAGTACCTTCTTGTGATTTAAGGACTTCAACTTCTACAAGTTTAAGGACTTCTTTTATCATAAGGATGCCATTAAAAGTGCCTCCTAAAGAACCATTTATCAGCAAAGTGCCCCCTCCCTCTACCTATAAGCCTAAGACCCAAGTTGATTAATGTCCTCTTATGGTAGCTAATACCTCAACATCTTCCCAAAAAAATAATAAGAAATTGCTCCAAAAGCAATGTAAGAGGCTAGATCCTAAGCTTAAGACTAAGGGCGCTAATCAATGAAAATTATGGAAGAAGGTAGGCCCATCAAGGCCTACCCCAATCTTAGCCATACCAATGGATTCCAACACCCAAACTTCATCTACCATGTAGCCTAGGAAGGGTAACCCAAAACAAGAGAAGGGAAAGGAGCTAAAACAATGACCATTAAAATATGAGATGAAACAATGATAAAGACTTCCTATCAACGATGAAGCAAGTTAAGCATTCATTAAAATATAAAAACACTTCATTGAGCTTATACAACCTAATTGTGATCTTTCCTGTCCACCACAAGACCCTAGTTAAGATGCTAATTTCTATTCCTATGAATGAGGATATCCCAGCCAACAAGGAGTATAGTACCATCCTCATCCCAAGAAGAAATAAAGTTAACCATCTTAAAATTTTGTGATAGTGAGGTGAAAACCAATTCTCAAAATAGTGAGATGTCTAGGGCTCCTATCTTTATAATGATTAGAATGGATCAATACAAGATTCATTGAGTACATGTAGATGATGGGGTAGCTATAAACATTATCCATTTTCATATCATGAAGTGCTTAAGCTTGGTTGAATATATATAGGATACCTCTACTACTGCAATTAAATAGTTTAACAAGTCATGTATAGTAGTGAGAGGATCGATCACATTAGACTTCATGGTTGGGGAACAATTCCCCACAACTGTTGATTTTGTTGTGGTGGAAAAGACACTAGTTTTCAACCTAATCCTAGGGAGATCCTAGTTGGTCAAGCTACATGTAGTTTCTTCCCTAATCCATCAAGAAGTCTGCTTATCTTATGAGAAAGATGAGATCATAATTCATGGGAACAGCACAATATCCTCATTAGTCAACAATGTTGATGTAGGGTAAGGGTCTAAAGTGAAGTTTCAAGAAGAAACTCCTATAGCTAAAAATAAAGTCAAAAACCATAACAAGATCAACCAATCTAAAACCAATAACATTGGACCCACAAACAAAACATGGAAGCAACTCTCATTCAACATCATAAGCTAAGGAAATAGGGAGTATAGGATCATGCAATAAAAATCGTATAAATTCCCTAATCTTTCAAAGATTAGAAAATAATTACACAATGTGTTGTTCATTTTTTTCTTTTTCTTGTACAATTTAACTAGTAGCCTTTTTTTCATTTTTTATTTATATATTCACTTATTTTCCTTGAATTTTTTACTTTATTACTTTATAATTACTACTTTTCATGTAGCCTTATTTTATGTTTTTGGATTAATTTATGATTTATGTTCATAGAAAAAGTACAAAATAACATAAAAATTAAAAAACCTAAAATTAGATAAAAATTTTAAAACATAAAAAACCAAAAAATGTTTTAAACTTAAGCCAAAATAGTAGCCATGTAACCCAAAAATAAATGTCCCATAGCCATAGTTGCACTATACAACATACAACAACAAAACTAATACATAGTCTCCTAGGCTATGATAGCCAAATGAAAGCAACTATAGTACTATAATAAAAACAATGAAATATGACTAGTTGAATAATAGCCAAAACTAAGCTACAAGGGGAGTAAGAAAATCATCATCAATATCATTGCTAATGTCACCATCAACATCACCTAGGACCTATAAGCAATGAAGCATACAAATAGTTAGTAACCATGATGAACAAGAATCATAACTTTGAAATAATAAAAAATAAACCAAAAATATAACATAATAAAATTGGAACATATTTTTGCAAATAACAAGGGATTTTGGAGCGATGTCTTTAGGAGAAACGTTTTAGAGGCCAATCTCTAATCTATGAAGAATCTATTCTTCACTCACCTTAGCCAAGCTGATTTCTCCCAAATCCACATCCATCAAGCTCTTTCTCATTTCTATATTCATCCACTTAGGTAGAATACAAGAAAGGTTTTCTATAGTGGTTTCTCTAAACAAAATACTGATTTGAGAAGTAGGAGAATCAATGACCATCACCGACTTTGCAAACATCCTAAAAATGTCCTCTATGCCTATCCTTACACAAATAGCTCATGCTTTTGCCATTCTATAGCCTCCTCATGCCATAAATTCAAGTAAATCTCCTAGTCTATCTTGTATTGACATTTGTGTACCTTCTATTTCTTCTTCCACTCAAGCATCCAAGTGCAATAATCCCTCCAGTCCCTAGATTTATGAATTGATTGCTCAATTTGCATGTTCCTCTCAATGTTGCTCCTAGTAAGAACAACCTTACTATAGATGGATCTCTAGTAGTATGACCACTTAATTTCCTTATTATGTAAAAAGTCTCTATTGGCTACATGGCCTTCTATAAAGTCTTTGCAATCTCTAAGACTCTTGTTCTCATTTGATAAATCTTTAACCTACATTTCCAAGGACACAATCCTTTCCCACAAAAACTCATCGGAGTGTTGGATATCCAAATTTTTCTTTGCACAAGACATAGCACATCAAAAGGTAGCTCAGGGAGATCATAAAGATTGATGTCACATGTAGAATCCCCTCTAACTTTGGATACTGCAATGGATAAAAATACAAGATAAGCAAAAATAACCAAAATAGTTTAAAAAGCACTAAAAAATGTGTAGTAATAAAACATAAAAGCATAAATATATAAAGACAAAAATGAAAAATGAAAATGTGATAACTTTTCTTACCAACATCAATGGTTGTCTATTGTGACCTATCAATCATATCATCTACTATTCCTTACATGAATTCCAACTTGTTTGGGGCCTCCACCCAAGGCATGGGGCTGAATGTAGATGTAGATGCTTTGTGAGGAGGCTTATGTATTGCAACAACCATGATCATTAACACATTTTGTAATAAAAGATATAACCTTTGAAGAAAAGAAGTGTGAACAACACCAAAACCTTACTAGGAAGATCATGAGGGAAGTCTACTAGAAGGTTGTCTTCTAAGGGTAGATCACCTAGGATGGAATCCAAAACATCCATAACTTCCTGGGATATTCTTTCCTCTTCTTCCTAGTGTTGTTGCTCCTCCTCCATAGCACCTTGTGTAGCCAATACCTATTTAATCCCTATAATGAATCAAAGCCAAAAAAAGGAACAAGTTAGTAAACATTTTTAGTAATAAAAATATAGCCAGAAATATAACTAAATAAAATATATAAAAGATCAAAAATATAAAATATAAAATATATGTACGTACCTCCAACATTTTTATTTACCTTGTTAAGCTTAATGGCTAGCTTCTTACATGTAGGCTGGTCAAAAATGGAAGCATGTTCTTCAACCTATGGCTTCTTCATCTTTTCTTTGGCTACATCTTTAGCTTTTTTACATATCCTCTTGGCCCTTCTTACATTATCATGTGTAGCATGGGGTTCCATCCCTATGCTATCAGGGAAACAATAATGTACACCACTAAAATTCTTAGTGGTAAATGATAGTGACTCTTCAACCTCCTCCATGAGTGGATCTTAGACACACATCACTAAAACAATGTGATGGATCCAAAGTTTAAAAAATTTTAAGGCATCACAAGGAACCCACTCTCCATTCCTCCTAAGCATCAAGAACTTCACAAACTATTTGAGATATGCAACAAAAAATGTGTAATGCATATAACATATAAAATTAAGGTTATTACAAAATTTTGATTTTCATCTTGTAGACCAAAAATCAAGAAAGTAGCCTAATCAAGCCTAGTTCCATTAGTTAACACCTTTTTCATTGTCCAAGTCTACTAAACCCCTATGATTTTCTTATATGATAGTAGCATAGAAAAATACCTAGAATAGAAAAGAGGATAGGTCTCATTGGCTTTCTCAACTTCACACTTACTAAAAGTCACCACACTACTAGTAGAGCAGTTAAGCCAAGTCTCCATTTTCTCTTTATAGCTTTTATTGTTCCCTACTCTAATGGCTACCTTAACTTCGTAAAAAGATATGTCAAATAGATTACTAAACATAGACTCATTAACACTCAAAATCATAGGATAACCATGAACATAGGTAATAAATTTGATGATCTCCTCATCAAAAGAGTCAACTACATTTAACATCTTGACCACTAACATGGATGGACTAGGTAGCATGAATAGGTCAAACAAACCTATGTTGATAATTTTATATTGGATGATTGTGAAAGCCTTGTTTGGCAAGCATTCCTACAATGAATCTACTTCACCTCACTTGAGCCAAAGTTTCTTCTTAATATGACTTGAAATGGTCACATCGACAATAGACTCACATATAGAATCTATAACACAACATAGGTAGCCCATTAGCCTCTTACATTGTAGATAATTCAAAAATTAAAAAAAATGAAGGAACTAAATGCCAAAAATACCATAAGTGTTAACCATGATTAGAAAACTTTTGCTTACTAGACTTAGGCAAAGCTTGATATTTTAAATGAGCTTGTATAGTTGCTTTTAAGTCTACACAAGTCCACCATTTCTCTGCACAAGTGGTAGATAAATTTTTTTCATAGACATAAGAATACCATGAATGGTATCTATTAAACTTGGCTTCACATTGATCAAGAAATTCCACCTTAACAACCTCACCTTATCTGAATTCTTCCAATACTATACAAGTCATAGGTAGAGTATGGTCATATCTCACCAATCCCCTAGGATGTATCCTATGCCTACTAAAATGAAGCATCAAAATAGTTAGAACCAAACAACCTTAATTCCATAAATGTACAAAGATAATAATTTAGAATAAATCTTATAGTTCTATTAGGTAGATGGTTTCTTGAGAATTCTAAAAAAGTATGTTTATCTGGTAGCCTATCATCAAGGTGTTGTCAAAATTATATTGTGCATACATAGGCATTTCCTAGATGTGGGATAATTGTCTCACTCTTGTTGAGTACAAGGTCTTGTTATGCTCTATATCCCTCTAAGTATTTGCATCATTCACTATGAATTGTGAGATGTAGGTAGAAGATCCTACCAAGAGAGTCTTTGTTATAACTGAGGCAACATTCACTGCCAAGTGTGACCACATGACCACATAGTAGTTATAGTGCAATTATGCCAAGAATTCTATTACACCAGGTCTAAATCATATCGAAGTACATCTTCCACTGTGCATATCTAGGTTTAGACTCTTTTGTATGGCCATCCTGGTATAACATAAAATTCCCACTAGCTCCACAACAATTAAAATGGGCCTCAACAATCACTTGTACATAGCCAAAACATAAAACCATAACCATGAGAAACCATAGAAGTCTTAAAACAAAATTGAAGCAAAAAATAAATTTTACAATGACAACATTGGGACTAAAAATGCAAAAAATAGCTATCTCCATTACTCTAACTTCCAATATGAACCAAATTTTAGCCTTTTTGACATTGTATCAAACACTTTCTATAAAAACAAAAAAAAAATGACATTTCAATAAATAGTTTACATGTAAGATTCTAAAACAAGCATTACTACAAATACTTAACATGAAACTAAGTTCTAATAAAACTAGGAGGCTAAAATTGACAACATTGAAACCTCATATGTGAAAATTTGCAAGGAAAAGTGGTAAATTCATCCAAATAGTGCCCATACACTAGGAATTATTGGGATGCAAGGAAGAGTGGTGGTGCAAAGCATGAATTTTCTTGAATATTGAAGCCTACATGCTACCATTCAACCTTATTAAAAATATTGAAACACCCTATATGTTGTCCCAATAACCCCACAAAGTACATACATTAGCCATAGCATTGGAAAAAATTTCATAATAGCCAGAATTCAAATCTAAGATGCCCTAGGTTGTCAGTATTGGCCAAGGAAGCCTAAAACTTAACATCAAGACTGCAATTAATCTACACAACTCCCATAGCTAGGAAACACTTCTAAAATTATAAAAAATTAATTTTAACTCCAAATAATAAAATAAAAAATTAGGACAACACAATTCAAGCTCCAATGCTACACCAACAAGTTTGAAAAAATCAAACTTCAACCTTGAATTACATAGAATTTTAACAAGAAAACCTAGCTTATAATGAAAAAACTATAGCAAAACCTCTGGGAAAATCAGTAAAAAATTCTAGAAATTCCAAACTTCATCTAGAACACCTCTACACTACACTAGTAACCCCCAAGGACCCTAGACACTACTCATAAGTAACCAAAACATTGATAACATTGCCAATTTTGATAAAAAAAAAACTACAAATTAAGCCAAAAATGTTGTGCATTGGGATGGAAGAAAACCTATAAAAAATTCAAAAAATTTTCAAAAATCTTAATTCCACTTTTAATACAACTAGAATACCTCATACAAAAGTTCTATGAAGATTAAAACAAAAAGTTACAGTCCATGGAGATTACAAAAAATGTTAGATTTTGGCTAAATTTCACAAGGACTAGGGCAAAAATGCTATGAACAATCTTGGAAAAAAATCAAAATCTTTGTTAAAAAAGGCTCTAAAGCCCTAATTTCATTTTAATCACAATCATGTCATCTAAACCTTGCATTTTGTGTAGATGAAATGAAAAATTTCAAATAAAGCAAACCTAGGGATATAAAAACATTTTCATAATTTGAGAAAAAATTAGAAAAAATGGCAGAAGATGTGTACCTCATAGTTTTCAATGAAGATCCTTCACCTAAAGAAGGATCCAACAGTATGAATATGATTTGTACAACATCCTCCATGTCATTCAATAATAGATTCTATCTTGTGAGTCCCATCTTCCTTACCTTGATTGCTAAAACTTGAGTAGTCATACCTTAGCCTTTTATTGGTAAAATCCCTAATTTTCACCTCTGCTATAACCATGTTTTGTTTAGGGGTAGGTAGATGCAAGAATTACTACTAATTATTGGATTTTTGAGTATTGACTATTAAATCTAGCTCTTTCACATTGCCCTTGCAAAATCAAGATAGAAATTGCTTCATACACTAAGTTCTAGTGCTGAGAATCCTCTTCCAATAGTTATGCACTACCAATGAAGCCTCTATATGCTAGTAATTGTGTTCATCATGTTATAAACCAAGAATAAAATAATAAATAGGCCTTGTATGCTGAGTTTTGCCTAAGATTTAACTTTTCAAGGTAGTTTGAATATGGATGGACCCCACATGACTTGGACAAGAATACCAAGCTATCCCACACACTAGGATTTAGTTCTAAAATGTCCACACACTATGGAATCCAACCCCACACATGATGGTAGTGTGTGGGATAGCTTGTGGAGCCTATACTAGCCTTCTTTCTTGTCAATCTTATCCATATGCTACCTAGTGGAACCTAGAAGATCTATGAAAGAATTGAAAAATTTCAATGTGCAATACTCATTTAAAATTATTAATGGTTGGAATATAGATGTTTCCACACTATGATTTCATGTACAACACACTATGGTAGCATGTTGGGTAGCTTGTGAAGCTTCTACAAACCTTAATCCCATTAGTATAGGTCATTCCTTGCTCAAAATTTTCAAACAAACTGTAGAACTCTTTCATAGTTTAAACACTATCCTAAAATCTTGGAAAGACCACATATAGAGTTGAAATCCATCAAAATGAACATGGACAAGTCCCACAAGCTAGAGCACCTATCCCACATGTTGTGGTAGTGTCTGGGATAGTGTGTGAGCCTCTCACTACTAAACAAAAATTTCAAAATTGCTCAATAGATGTCCAAGAAACTCTACAAGACCCAAAATGATAAGCTTAGCAACTATATGACCTTTGCAAGCTACTACTAGAGCTAGATCTTGATTCCATATGTTGGTCCTATATGTTCCACATGTTGTGGCAACATTCAAGGTAGTGTGTGAGGTCTTGGAAACTTCTAAAATTTTTTAATACATCTTAAACTTTGCTTAAGATGGTTGAAACAAGTGTAGATCTTTCCATATGCCTTGGATGCTATCATGGAAGCCATAAATATTAAAAACCTAGTCTAAAAATTCTATGAACTATCAAGTCTCATCCCACACACTAGGAACCCTATCCCACATATCATGATAGTGTGTGGAATAGTGTATGAGATTTTTAGCAATCTTAACCATGTCCAAAATTACCTATAAGTTACCTAGTGGGTTCCACAAGCCCTGGGATGAAAGATTGACCAAAAATTTCATCATTACAAGCTATGGAAACTATGTCTTGGTCCCACACACTTGGGAACCCTATCTCACACATTGTGGCAGCATGTGGGGTAGTGTGCAGGGCTCTAACAAGCTAAAACCTTGCCCAAAATTACTTATGCACAACAAAAAATAGTCAAACAAGTCTTACACCAACCTTTCATGGCATAGATGTCATCAAACTAAGTTAAATAAGCTTAAAACTTGGCTAGAATTCTTTACACACTAATGATTTGGGTTCCACATGCTATGATGGCAATCCAAAGTGCCCACACACTATAAGAATAGTCCCCACATGTTCAAAATTAAATATTTTAGCTTTGTTAATTGTTTTACCAACAAAAAGCCATTTTTCAAGTAGTTTACAACTAGTTTACATGATTTTTTTTATTTATTTTAATTATTTTTAATAAATTTTGATTATTCTAATAGTTTACACAAGCCAAATTTAGCAATTTAGAACCCATTTTTTCTAAATTTTGACTTATCTTAACCATAAAATAAACTAAAAATAAAATATTACTATTTTCAACCCTTTTTTACCATCTTCAATCATGTTTAGGATTGTTCAAGCCCTTGGTACATCATTTGGTATCATTTGACATTATTTGGTATCATTTTGATATCATTTAACATCATTTGGTGCTATTCAACATCATTTGATATCATTTTCATCATTTTGATACATTTTGCTTCATTTTAACTTTATTTTGTATCATTTAATACCACGTTGATCATCATTTGACATCATTTGATGGTATTTGATGTCATTTGGTAGCATTAAAGCCTTGTTTGCCCTTGTTTGACATCATTTTGCATGGCACTACCCTACATTGGCTCCTAATTAGTATCATTTGGCATCATTTGGTCCTAGTTTACATTGCTACAACATTACTTAGCCTCATTTTACCTCTTTCCATATTTTTTTGACTTTATTTAGGTATGTTGTGCTTTATCATTACAAAAAATTACATTATTTTGACATTTTTTAATCATTATACAATATAGATGCTAGTTAATGTGCTTTTTTTAACATGCAAGACTAAATCATGAATACATGGGCATAATTCAAACTACCTCTAAGCTTGAATAGACCTTATGATAATGCCAAATAACCAATTAACCTAGAATGCCTAGATCTCAAGCCTGGGAGCCTATTTGATCACATAGCCTTAATAGAGAAGTCCCTTGAATGGCATGAATACATAGTCAAAATTCTAGATCTAGAGGCTATAGACATCGTTGGGGACTCTCTAGTTGAGATTTCCATTGCAACATATAATGGTAAGGAGAAGACACTAAAATTAAGTTCCTCACTAGCATCTTAGATAGCTCAAGACGTCATCAAGGCCATTCAAAATAACATTAAAGTATTTTCTTGTTCGTACAAGGATATGCAAGGACTTGATACATGTTTAGTACAACATAATATCATACTAGACTCTCATATCAAACTGATTAAATAAAAGGTGCACAAGATTAAACTATATTTATCTTAGCAATTTGTGATGAGATTATGAAGCTTTAACATGTCATTAATTATGTAAATTGTATGTCTAACATAGTGGTAGTTCATAAGAAAAATGGGAGCATTCATATCTTTATTGAGTTTTGTAACCTCAACAAGGTAACTATTAAAGATGTTTTCTCATTACTCAGTATTGATTAACTCATCAATACTACAATTGGACATGTCTTATTATCCTTTTTGGATGCATTCTTGAGATATAACCAAGTTAGGATTAATCTAGAACATCAACTATACATAACCTTCATGACCTCTTGGAAAACCTTTTGTTATACCATGATGCCATTTAGTTTAAAGAACACATGAGGGACCTATCAATGAGCCATGACCTACATTTTTACTAACTACATGCTAGGGATACTTAACAATTGTGTTGATGACATAGCTATCAAGTCCAACATGACCAGCAATCATGCACATGATATGAATCTTGTACTTAAAAGATGTTTCAATTATGAGCTTAGAATTAATCCAAAAAAGTGTGTCTTTAGCATTAAAACTAGTAAACTGCTTGGTTTTATAGTATCTAAGGTAGAGATATGAGTGGATCTTGATAAGGTTAAGACCATAACCAATCTATCACTACCTAGAAACCCTAAGGAACTATGAGGTTTACAAGGTAGATTTCAATTTATTCATAGGTTCATCTTGAGGCTCACAAATAGGCTACAAGCTATGCAATAATTTCTTAAGGAAAGGATTCACTATGACTAGACTGACTAATGCTAAGAAGCCTTTAATAACATTAAGAAAGAGTTGGTCCAATCTCCTACTATGTATCCTACTCAAAAAGATAAATCATTCTACATCTACTTTGTAATCTCTAAAACTAAGGATCAAGAACTTAAAAGGATGGTAGAATAAGTTTCAAAAAATGAAAATTGATCATCCATGAAAATCACATCCAAATTTTATGTGATTCCCCAACTTGGATACATTCACACTAGGAGGGTATAATCCTTGCACACCTCTAGACTTGTTTTTAAAAATATGGTTTGAAGGGTACCACACCTAGTACAAGCTCTAATCTCTACATTAGAGTATTCTATTGCAAAAAAAAAAACCACTTAAGTTTGCAAGGTCCCAACAATCTTAGAATGTGGTTTCAAGGATCCCACAACCTTTACAAAATTGAGCTCTTCTTTGGAGTGTTTTGATGCTGCACAAACACTCAATCACATAGGATCCCGACAAGCTCAATGAAAATTCCTTCTCACAAGAAACACATCAACCCCATAGGGCTATAAGAGAAGGAAATAATCTAACCTAAATTATAGGTCCTTGTACTTTGAAGCACATTTTTACAAACAATCAAGCAAATGATGTGAAAAATGAAGTACACAAGTACAGTAGCTTAGAATAGACAATGATGGCTTTAATGTTAACAATGATAGTGTAATTTCCAAGAGTTTTAAGTCTTTTTATAGAATCAAAGTTTCCAAAACACCTTGGAATTCATGCAATAGCTATCTAATGGCTAGTGTAGATGTCTCTTTCAAGATTGGGACATCTCTTTGAATTCAGCTTCAAATCTAGGGAGATGTCTTCTTTTAGAATGGGACATCTCTCAGGAGACATCTTCTTTCCAAAGGAGGCATCTCCTATTTTTGGGAGATGTCTTCCTATGATTAACTTTTTCTTAGCTAAGACATCTTTTGTTCCTTGAAGATATCTTCTCAAATTTTGAGTTCCGGTTCCTAAGGCTTTCTCTTATTAATTTTTCTTCTTCCTAATCCTCAAAGCTTTTGTTTTTATTCATGCTTGTCCATGCTGTTATCTTGTACATGTATTCTCCACTTTGACATATCTTTGTAGATTTTATTTCTTGAGTTCTCATTTATGCCCTACAAAATCATCTCATTCCATATACATTCTATGTTCTCCATTTTCCTTAAGGTTTTGACATACCAAAAGGTCAACAAAAATCTCCATGGCCTCTTTGTTGTATCAAAAATAATATAATGGAACAAAGTTTCCTATCTACTACTTGATCCATGCATTGGTTGCTTACAAGACTTGATACAAAGACTTCAAGAAGCACTACCTAACTCTGTTCTTCTCTCTAAAGAAGTTGAAACATTACCTCTTTAGGAGCCAAGTCAATGTCATATGCAAAGACAATGTACAAAGAGCCATAACCACCAACATATTTGAGAATAGTCGAATAGCCTAGTGGAAGGTCGTAATAGCTGAGTTTGATATATATTACAACTTCCAATCCTCAACAAAAGGTTAATCTATAGCCACATAACTTACAACTTCCTTGATTAAGGATTATGCAACCATAGATCCTGAGTTTCCTAATGAGCATGTTAACATTGTTAATGAGGTACCTAAAGGATATGAGGCCATCATACACTTTGATAGAGCTTTAACCACACATGGAGTCAGTGCTACTACCATTACCATATTACCTTATGATGAAATCCAATCTTTCACTTATTGTTTCCAATTTTCATGCATAAACAATGTGGCTTAATAAAAAGGACTAATCAGAGAAATGGTGGTAGCTTGTAAACTAGGAATGCCCTTCTTATCATGCAGAATATTGATAATAAAAGGTGATTCGAAACTTATAGTTAACCAAGTAATTGAAGTCTACACATGCAAGGATAAACATTTATAACATTATTATGGTCTATCCAAAAAATGCATTCTATAGTTTATTGATGTTCCTATCCAAGATAATCCCTAAACTGTAAACACCTTAACTAACATCATTACAACCTTAGCCTTACATGTAATACCAAATGTGTTAAGCAAGTTATCTTTATTAATAGAAAACTATGTCCTTCTTACCATGCAGAATACTAAAGGTATGTCTATAGCCATCATTGATAAAGTTCCCCAAAAGAGTGATTTTACAACATTAAATTTTACCTAATGCATGATGAACCTCCACAAAATCTAACCACCTCTCAGAAGGATGTTGTACATAAATGATCAAGATAATATTTTATTATAGCTAATAATGCATTATGTCAAAGGTCCTATGATGGCATATTTTTAGTTTGTTTAGGAAAAATTGAAGTTCATACTATCCTTGAGTAGGTTCATGAGGGCATATGTGGGGAACATATAGGACCTAGAGCCATGACAAAAAAAATTAGATAATTAGGATACTATTGATCCTATATGAAAAACAACTTCCTACAAAATATTAAAATGTGTGATACATGTTAATGATACAACAACTTAATACATGTGCCACCAAATAAGTTACACATCACTCAAATCACATGTGCATTCTAGTGGTGAGGAATCAACATAGTTGAACCAATAATGCTTAAATCCTTTGTAAGGCATAGTTTCATCATTACCACAATCAAATATTTTTCAAAGTGAGTTAAAGCCATCCCTCCTAGGAAAACAACAACCCAACAAGTTTATAAGTTTATCTTGGATAACATTGTATCCCATCATGGCCTTCCTTTAAAAATTAATATAGACAATGGACTATAATTCAATAGCCAAGAAATGCATTTATTTTCTCAATAACTAAACATTAAGAATTTCTTTGCATCACCTTACTATCCATAGGTCAATGACCAAGCCAAAGCTAGCAACAAAATCATTGTGAGTCTTTAAAAGAAGATGTTAAATAATGGTAAACATAAATGGTATGAACAACTATTATATGAGCTATGGGCCTATAGGAAAATTGTTAGAAGTGTAACTATAGCTATCCCATATAGCTTGATTTATGGATTTGAAACTATTTTTCCTCTTAACTTGTAGGTACCATCCTTAAGTGTAGCTCCATCTAACTTCATCAATGATGAGTAGAATAAAGAGTTGCATACCATAGACCTCGACTTGGTGGAGGAAATGTGAATAAAAACTCTCATCAATATAAAAAATACCAAGAGAAGAAGAAACAACAACATTGTCACAATCTAAATAGATAAAAAGTTAAGGAATGAGACTTTGTCATGAAAGCTATTCATGAACATGTAGACAAATTCTTGGCCAATTTGGAAGGACCTTTCTTAGTTATCAAATCTTATGGCAATGGAGCATTCAAGTTGATTAACATGAATGGGAATGAATTGGCCAACCTAGTCAACCATTCCTATCTCAAACCATATTTTTCTTAAGGTTAACCCATTTTTTTTATATAGCCTTTATTTTCTTTTGTTCATAGGTTGGACTAACAATTAATTTTGACAACTATAATAGCCTATAATAAACAAGACTTATAGCATATATACACTTTTTTCCTCATGTAACCTTTTGTAAATAGATGTATTCTTTGACTTGTTTGGTTGTTCTCTTAGAATTATGCTTGCAGAATAAGCCTAGAGCCATCATAGGGGTGTGATCCATCACAAGGGATGAGTTATCATGTGACCTCAATATACAAGATTTGGTTAGCTTGTTCAATTTTAGCAATAGTGCTCATCTCACATCATCTTTGTTACCCCTTCCAAGTCATAACCCCATAGCCAAATTACAATCCTCCTTACCTTGCTAACACTGAAAAGCAATGTTTGATGTTCATGCATCATATCCATGTGACATCTCCTTTGACATGCTCTACCAACCAAGTTGACTAAATTAAGACATCTCATTCAGTGAGAAAATAAAGATTCAACTTAGCAACAAAACCAAATAAAGATTTTTTCTCCTACAAAAGAAAAATAGAAGAGAATGCCAAGAAATAAAAAGGGCCAATGTAGCCTTAAGTTAAGCAAGTAAATAACTTGCTCTCATAAGGGAAAGAGAGTGATAAAACTAAGTGGCCAAAGAAGCCTATTACCAAGTTTTAGTTCATCTAAACATTACTAAGTAACTAGCAACTATCAATACAAAGCATGAGGATCTCTTCAAATCAGAGAGCAAGTTATCATCATACCATAGTTATAATGTCAACACTCAAAATTATTCATTAGCTTATATGACCATTCTCTAATAGCCAATGTAGCCATTATCTCATCCTAAACTCTTCAAATTTTATTGTGATCCTATTTTAGCTTTATGCATACTTCTTGACATGATTCAATAGCTATGAAATTAGTTATGAAGAGGGAGTGTTGGTGATGAACCTATTGTGGTGCTTCATGTTCTTTGTTAATGTGTCTCAAGTTGATCATCAAAACATCAACAAAGAGAGACTAATGAAACACCTCAAGAAAAACTTCATGTTACACATCAAAGTTCATGGGCCAAATATTTTGTTGTAATTTGGTGAAGATTTGAGGGTAGAAACAATTGCCTTATTTTCCTACCAAAAATCCTAACTTGTAACCTTATATTGATAAAATTTTGAAAAAAATTTCAATGAAAAGGTAAGATTTATAGTCCACACACTACAAATTCCATTGAATCTAGCTTGTGAAGGCCAAAAATTCTCTACACACTTTGAACTCCATGCATTCCATCTTGTGGAGGCCCAAAAAGCTTCACAAGTTACAAATTCTCACTTGTGGTAGCTAAACATACTTCACAAGCTATAGAAATTAACCTTTTCATCTCATACTCTATCCATTTCAACTTCACACACTATGGCGGCATGTAAGGTAGTGTGTGGGATTTGGCCTTTAATTTCATATGTTGCAGTTTACAGCTTCACACCCTATGGTAGCATGTAAAGCAATGTGTGGAATTTGGACTTTGATTTCACATGTTATACATCTTAGCTCTATACACTATGGTAGCATGTGATAGTAGGGTTTTAAGCCCACATGCTACACTTTGATCCAAGACTATTTTGTAATTCTCAGAAAGTGTAACAAATTCTAACACAATAGATTCACAACCTATAAGTGCCAGATATGATGAATCTTTCAAGACCTTTTAAGCAATCTCATGGAAAAATATTTAACAAAGAATAGTAAAGTGTTGCATCAAATTTTTATAGTGTTTTTGCAGCTTTAGTAGCATTGATTTCTAAGCATAGGACTTAGGGTATAAATTTATTACTTTGCAAATCAAATTAGGACACTAGTGTAGACTCTGTGCAGAACACACCCTGTAATCTTCACCAAATCATAATAGGCATAGTAACTTCTCAGACTTTAAATGCCTTAATATATATTCTTCCTCAAACCTCCATTTTTCATTCATTTGTTGACAATTATATTTAATATAATATTTGTAGTCATTTCTATTTTACTATATTGTTTTCTTTACTTGTTCTCAAATCTCACACTAAATTCTAGGTTTAAATGTATTTATTACAATTTATTCTTATTTTTGTAGTAACTAGTAACATATTACAAGACCACTTAAGATGCTCTAAATCCTTTTTGAGGCTTTTGAATATGTTAGTTAAATTGTATCATATGGGATATGATGAATCATAAATGTCTTGCATTGATTGGGCCCTATTGACTAGGCATGTCGATGCATGATTTGATGTGTTAACATTGTCCCATCAATGTAGTGTTTTTTTTTTACCTATAAATACACACTCATCCTCTATATTTATGATAGTCTTTGTCATAGTGTAGTAGAGGTCTTGTAGTTTTTCTTTCCTAGAGTTAGAATATTTTTCCCAAGTGCCCATAGCAAGAGCCATTGAGTGTATGAATCATTATTTAATCATTGTTGTACTTGAGCATGGCAGTGTGTGTAGCAATAAAGACAAGCTTTGTAATAAAATTTGTAGCACTTTTTCTAGATTAAATATTTTATTCATGCATTTAAAGTTTCATGTAATTTCCTTTAATGTTTTAATTAATTAAGCTAAATTAAGTTAGATTAAGCTAGATTAAATAGTGATTAATTAAGCACATAAGTATAACCACTTCAAGCATGTGCATGATGCTTGGTAATCATAATAACACTTAATGTTTGATAACCCAATAGCATTATAAATGTTCAAGATGTGTACAAAAAGTAGGACCATATGCTTATGTTAAGATTAATTAGACCTTGATTAGTTAGTTAGATTAAATTAATAAATAAATTACTTCATTCCTTTAATCCTGTATTTTAAGCACCCAAAACATAAAACATAAAAATAATAAAAATCATATGCCTTGATTACACTTAACCATACCTTTACATATCACAAGTGTAATCAGGAAGATAACAAATGATTGTTAGGCCAAGTTCACTTCCTAGAGGCTAGTGTATCAGAAGATAAAGGGTCCATAAAATTTGAATTGGTTAGGACAAAATGCTTAGTGATTCGTATGGTTGAGTGTAGGGGTATCTACCAGTCATCATTTGAACTATTATCAGGAACTTCTTGTTTTTTGAAACGTGCACTATCTAGGCATAGTAAAAATCATTAACTTTATTGGATGAACCTTAAGGTCAAAATCATTCTCAAAATGAATACCATAATTTAGGCACATTGATATCTTATTTTAATTGCAAAATGTCTTCTTCTCATAAGCACGCTGATACTAAACTACCAGTGCCTCAAGAATGTAGGGTGGTATATACTCATCAAGATGAGTATGTGCCTAACTTCACCTTCATCCTACATTATGATGAACAACTGCAATGGTGAAATATGAAGGAAAACATTATTATGCTTCCTAATCAATTTTTGCCAAGGATGCTACTTAAAACCCTTAGGAGATTGAAACACCACCAAATCAAGACTATAACCTCTTGAGTACAAACTTGGCTATGTGTTGAGACTATGCTCTTCCTTAGTTGGGAGCATAGTTAGCCTTTATTGGAGAGCGTAGTTAACACAAAAGCTAGTTTTGCAATTCTCTCTAAGTATCAGCATGAAGCCAATTTTTGTAGAATGTTTTTTTAAGTACTGGGACTACACTCTCCATTGCCCCAGAGCATAGTAAGCCTCTTGTGGAGAGCGTAGTTAGCATGAAGGTGCAATTTTCATAAACTTTTTCCAAGTGTTAAGACTACGCTCTTCCCTAGCCTAGAGCATAGTTAAGCATAATCAACCAGAAGCCAGTTTCTAAAAATTTTAACAAGTGTTGGGACTACACTCACCCCTATTTGGGAGAATAGTTAGCATCCAATGGAGAGCATAGTCAACACATAGCCATTTTTTGCAAATCTTTCTAAGTGTGGGGTTATGCTCTCCCCCAATCTATAGTGTAGTCAAGCGTATTTAGCCAAAACAGCCTTCAATGACTTTCACAATGCAACATTAGCACTCAGCTCAACTCCAACTCACCTATGACAAGCATAATTAGCAAAATGCACCTTTTTGTATTTCATTTTGTTCCCAAAATTGTAACTATGCTCAACCCCATGTGAGACAGTGGAGAGCATAATCCCAAAGTGTAGTCTCCAAAATTTCATTTTTTTAGGTATCTTGCAATTCTCTTAGCGCACACACATGCAATTGGTAGTGTGGTCATAGTCTCATAGTCTCACAAAGTTTAATAGAGCACAGCAAAGTACAACACCATCAATCTAGTGAAAAGCATAGTTGGGTGATAGTGTAGTCCCAACTATGCTCCTATCACATGGTAGCCATCCTGTATTTCACACTAAACCTAACCCTATAAATACCCCTTCCCTCAACATTTTTAGGATTGGGAAAATTTGAGAATTAGCAAATGAAAGACTTGGCAAACCTAAGGAGCACTCAAGAGAGAACCAAGGCATATTGATGAAGTTGCAAAGCATCGAACCCACTGCTATCCACTAGAGTACCACAGGTAATGGTACAAAATGGGAGCCAACCTAGTAGGCACAAACACCTTAACGAAATGCTAGTCTTCATGGCTAGACATCCTTAAGATTGTGACTACATTGTCCACTATGCCTATTGTACACCATATACCTTCTAATCCCTAACTATGCTCAACCCCATTTGGGGTGGTGTTCTGCTTCTCTTTCTCTTTGCATTTTTTGCATTTCATTTGCATTTTTCATTGTTTCATTGCATATCCATGCCTACAACTATGCTTGGATAGCGGTCCCTACATGTTGACACCCTTGTTTTCATTGAAAAACTTGACTACACTCGACACTATTAACACTGAAACACCACAAAAAATTTCGAGTTTAGCACTTGTCCAATAAGGAGCAGATCTCCGTGACCCGCAGACAACGTTAGCTACATTTGAAGTCACCTGGCGGTTTTGAGGATCGAAACACTCGGTTTTTACCAAGTGTTGTGCCAGCGTCTACGCCCAGCGTCTACGCCCAGCGTCTACGCCCAGCGTACACGGCTCACATGTACGCTCAACAGGTGCAACGAGAGCAAGAATTGAAGCAAGTCGACGCCAGCATCCATCAGCGTATACGCCCAGCGTATACTCCAGCATTCAACAGCGTATACGCCAGCATCCATCAGTGTATACGCCCAGCGTCCACCCAAGTTCACACGCCCAGCAAGTCCAGCGTATACGCTAGCCTGATGTAGCGTATACGCCCAGCGTATACCATGTTTCTAAATTGTATGCACCCGGTTGACACGCCATGTGTCTCCCAACCCGATTTTCCCAGTAACCCTTCCTCTATTAAAAGCCCAGTTTTCCGCGTTTTCAAAGGTTGGCAAAAATCTATCAGAGCAAACCCAGAGTAATTACGTTGCAAAACCAGAGCTTGAAACCCTCATACGCTGGAAGTCCTGTACGCCGGGCATAGTCTTTACGCTCCGCCTACCATGCAAACCAGCCGCCTCCCTGCACCCACCGGGGCTTTACGTCCGTCTTATGTTTAGCCACAACTGCGTTAGACCAATGCACTACATTTTCACTTTACAATACAGTTTACAATTTCAGTTTACACTGTGTTCATACTATTCCTGTTTACGCTTGTTTACGCTTTACGCTTTCTACACTCTGTTTACGCTGTATACGCTTTACGCCCTGTTTAAACCCTGTTTACGCTTTACGCTCTGTTTACGCTGTCTACGCCCTACTCACACTGTTTACGCTGTATACGCCTCGTTTACACTGTTACGCTGTTCACACTTTGTTTATGCCCTGCTTTCACTGTTACGCTGTTTACACTTTGTTTACACCCTGTTTTCACTGTTTGCTTCGTTTTACGCCCATTACATAGTTTACGTATAACCCACCGTATAACACTTTGGTGGCGCTCGGGGAAATCCTTGTCTGATCCACGTGCGGACCACCCAAGGTACCCTACCTTCGTGCATTCCAGCATGCCCTCGGGCGAAGGTAGGGTCATCTGTGCTCGTCCTGCAATCCCGCGGTCTCTGTTTTTCCTTCTAGCTGGGGACCGACGATTTTAGGCGGTACAGAAATTGGCGCTAGAAGGAGGGCGTGAACGCCTAAACAACTTGACTGTACGCTCCTCAGCGTCTACGCTCATCAGCATTTTTCGTTGCCCTGTTTACACCCGACTCTCAACGTCTACGCTGTCAATCTTCCAGCGTCTACGCTGCTATCAGAAACCCTAGCGTCTACGCTGTCAACCTGCCAGCGTCTACGCTGCACACTTACTCCAGCATCTACGCTGCCCGAAGACCAGCGTCTACGCTGCATACTTAGCGTTTACGCTGCACACTAACCAGCATTTACGCTAAACACTTAGCGTTTACGCTGCACACTGACCAGCGTTTACGTTGAACACTTAGCGTTTACGCTATGCACTGACCAGCGTTTACGCTGAACACTTAGTGTTTACACTCAAACCGTTTTGCATACACAATCTATCATCATGAATCCCATAAACACCACTACTGCCACTACCTAGAACATTGACATCTCACACACCATGGCTGCCCAGCAGTCTATCACACCACATTTGGGAGAGCAATCCACAATGGGGCCCCGTCGATCTTTGAGGTTACAAGGGAGAGGTCCAGCCGCTAACGTTATAACCCAAGATGAGTATAACTTCATCTGCATTAAGATACAAGCCGGCCTAGCAATGGATCAGGCTGAAATTGAAGCAAAGAGACAATTTGAACTCTTTTACAGGGGAGGACATGAGTTCATCCCTTCCCCATACGACGTAATCCCCATTCCAGAACAATTCTCGGAGCTCTTTACTTAGCTCCTTCTACACAGGAGCCAGTCATTGGACCAACCCACGCTAGAGCCTTAGCCAGAGGAAGAAGACGATTTCGCTACCCAATCTGAGCAGGGAGACTCATACCACACCTTGAGCCCCCAAGCACAGATGAACCCCGTTTTCCATCCCGGAACAGGGGAAGCCTTGCCCGTAGAACACCCTAGACTCGCCCAAGTTCAAATGCCACCACCTGAAACGCCAGCGCTAGTACACATTCCGCTCCCGAGCGATCCCCAGCCTCACACCTTCCCTCTGACAGTTACCCCCAATATAGCTGCGGGCCCGTCCTCACAAGCACCGCCTCTTCATGAGGGCATGGGGCCAACGTTCCCACCTCGCGTAATTGGGATGCCACATGTGATCCCCGCGTCTACATTAGCTCACTTCATACCCCATATCCAGACGCATACAGCTCCCTAAGTGGCCCCAACCCAACAAGGAGTCCCCACACACAAGGTAGCGGGACAGTGGCCAGCAAGGGGGGCATCATCATATCAAATTCCCCATCACCACGTCCCGCCCCATGCAATTCCCCCGATCACTGCTCCTCAAGCACAACCCCAGCTGCAGCAACAACAACAATCACAACATTTTCCTCTTAACATCTCAGCCTTAGCACCGTCCACCGTTAACTACCCACAGGCACAACCGCCGATCACCCAACCTTCGGCTTTCCAACCCGTGACCTAGCAATCTAGCAGGTATGCAGCCCCATACCCCTAGCCTGTAGCTTCACCAAGCATCCAAGATTGGGTGGACGCTAAAACATTGATGCAAGAATTAACAGATGAGGTAAAATGCCTCAAAATAGTCGCTGATGGAGACCTGAAAGTAGTAGATTTCTACAATGATGACCCTATCAGCTCCTCTGTCCCGCCATTGACTTTGCCCAAGGGTTTCCCCCTTCCAACGCTGACTAAGTATAACGGGGAGACAGACCCCAACACCCACCTCATCACGTTTAGATTAGAGTGCGCACTCCTTCAGGCATGGCCCCACTCCATACTACGAGTATTTCCCATGTCCCTCACGGGAAGGGCACTCGACTGGTACCGGGCCTTGCCCAGGAATTCCATCCTTTCCCTAGACGATCTCCTACGCCAGTTTGTGACCAGGTTCAAGTATAACTTGAAACCCGAAGTAACACTGGACAGCCTCATGCAGATCAAGCAGGCACCACTCGAACCAGTGCAGAAGTTCATTCAGAGATGGAGCGCAGCTCTCAACGAGTTGCACGACCCAATCTCTCAAACCTATCTGCTCACGATATTGAAAGGGGCTGTCAATGACTTCTTCAAATCCAAACTGTATTACCTCAATGCGCGTGATCTGAATCAAGCATTTGAACAAATCAAAAACATAGAGGAAGTTGCTCAAAACAGCAACGACCCTGCGTACCTGGCCTTCAGAAACCAACACACTAAGAAAGACAAAGAAAAGGCCAAGGCGACTGTAGCAGCAATAGCGGGGGCACAGCAAACAAACACAACACATCAATACAAACCACCCGTTCCCCCCACTAACTACTATCAGCCTGCTCCCACAACAGCCTCAGAGTCGTCACCACAAAACCCGACCAACCGTACGTGTAACTTCGAGAGGAAGGAACCCTCTCAGTACACGCCTTTACCGATGAAGCCATCCCAGCTCTTTGACCAACTCTTAAAGGCTGGATTGATATAATACAAGCAATTGTCCCCAGCGGCTATCCAAAGACATTACCGGTTCTGTCAACTCATACAGAACCCAAGCCTGGCAACGCCGGATGAGCCGCCCGTGCCCAAAGGATTCAGGATAGATCGCTTCTGCGACTATCACCAACGCAACGAGCATGGAATAGATTACTGCTTCACCCTGAAGTAGGACATCCAAAAGATGATTGACGATGGCAAGATCACCTTCGACGGGGCTAACCCCATCCAACCGCAAAACTAGACCATGGGGGTGTACAAAGACCCCCTGAACGCTAAAGAGACACCGTACGTAATTACCTCAATCTATTGTGATGATGACTCCAGCACACCCCGCATCAACACCATCCATCCCGAAAACAAACAAGAAATATCTAACAAACCATTCGTGGTTCAGATCCCTCCTACTAACTCTGCACCTCAATCACCTCACGCCCCATAGCGGCCGTTCGTAATCCGAGTGTCCCCCACCATACCCACCTCTGACGTCAGAACACGCCAACAACCATACGTAGTGCGCATCCCTCCAGCTAACCCCGCAAGTACACAAACCCCTCACGCTCGGCCTACTCCTTTCGTAGTTCAAGTACCACCTGCCGTTGCAACGACAGAGGCCCAGCCTCCGCAAAGACCAGCCCCGTACGTCATCAGGCTACCGGTGCAAACTCCTGCCCAATCGTACACACAGCCCCACCCTGCTCCCTATGTCATAAAGGTTCCTAGGCAATCCCAAACTCTGAGGTCAACTCCACCTCCACGTAACACGCGAGAACGCCTGGCAGATAGGCTTATGTGAGAACGCTTGGAGAAAGAGCACCAACGGCTAACTCTAGGGGCACCTAAGCCCACTCCCCTAAACTCTGTACCCATGTCATCATCTAATGATCAACCAAGCACAGGCAACGAAGGTGAGTCATCTGAAAGACATGAATCATCTAAAACGACAACTCCAAAAACTGAAAAGCCAACAAAACGAGAAATAAAACTGTTGGGTCCTATGGATCCATTCAGCACCGATAGAAACACCCCCAACAGTGAAAACTTTGCAGCTGCCTTGACACAAGTCACACAAGCATTAAAATAAAAGAACACTTCACTGAGCTTGTATGACTTAGTCCTAACATCTCAAACACATCGGGAAGCTCTAGTNAAGGAGGTAACAACAGCACCCATGTTTATAACAATATGTATAAATCAGTTTAAAATACACAGGGTCCATGTAGATGATGGAGCTGCGACAAACGTTGTGCCATACCACATCATTGAACAACTAGGACTTACTGAACTACTTAAACCAACCACGACTACATGTTTAAGGTCATTCAGTGGGTCATGCGTAATGGTGAAAGGTACAATAACCTTAAACTTCATAGCGGGGGATCAATTCCCAACATCTGCCGATTTCCTAGTAGTGGATGAGATGCCGGGGTTCAACCTAATACTGGGAAGACCCAGGTTAGCCCAACTGAGAGCTGTCTCCTCGCCTATACATCAAGAAATTCACCTACCTTATGAAGGCGGGGAAATCGTCATACGCGGTGAAGCAGCTACTCCTATTATCTCGTCGCATATGGACATGGACCAAGGCTCGGAAGTCGAACTTGAAAAACCTAGCCAAAATAATGAGAATCCGCAAACATCGGTAAGTAGTAAATCTTCTGACATGGAACAAAAGCCTCCTCAAACAGAAATGCCTGTACCTCCTCAAGTAGAAGCTAATATAGAGCTCCCTACGGACATTGAAATATCTGAAAACGCTAACATGAAAGACATTCCATCAGAAGCCCCTTGGGCTGAATTACCGTTTAACGTAATCAGTGAAGGGGACGCTGAATACCAGATCATACCCGTTGAAACATCGTCTAACATTAAAACGAAAAAAATCAAAAAATTACTGAAATAATACTATCACTCTTAGTCTGAAATGACGTTAAAATATAACAAGTCCGAAATGACACTAAACTACGATAAAACAGGAAAACAATTAAAATGCCACTCCTAGTCCGAAATGACGTTAAACTATAAAAAGTTTGAAATGACATTAAACTATTATGTCCACAATGACATAAAACTAGCCACGATCAGCAACGATCGGTTGACCGAGAAATCTATCCACATCCTTCAAAACATTTCCTGATTACGCATGGGGCCCGAAATGGCCATAAACTATGCATGGGGCCCGAAATGGCCATAAACTACGCATGGGGCCCGAAATGGCCATAAACTACGCATGGGGCCCGAAACGGCCATAAACTAGTACATGCTTCTCGTTTTACTTTTATAATCACATTTCCGTGATACATATAAAATAGCAAACAAACCAAAATATTTTTACATTCCTATCTCATGCTAAACTTAAAATCAACAAAAAAAAATATTTATATAGTTATTACATGCAATCAATAGTCTCTGTCCATTCCACAGTTTTTGAGATACAGTTCCAGTATAAATCTGAGTCGAAAAACACCAAAAGAAAAAAAAACTTGAAAGCTAAAATGCTAAACATCTGGGACATGACGATCGTCCCCCTTCGACCCGCCAGCATCGGAGGCCTCTGCTCCACTGGGGCCAGCCCCTCCAGTTTCATCGCCACCTTCATCCTGAAAAGACCAAAAGAAAAAAAGAAGAAATGACGAACACAAGAATAAGCGAATGTCAAAATTTCAAACATTATTCAATCAATTAGCTTCAGGAACACGAAACGCTTACCATAGGGGATCCCCCCAAGCAAAATTCCAGGCGCCGCAGGATTTCCTCCTCGGGAACACTTGCCCAATCTGTCCCATCGAGACCCAAGTCAACATCTGCCAGAGCCTTTCCCTTGTCAACATCCGACCAGGTGGGAAGTTTCAAAGGGAACTCCCCCACTGACACCTCCCCGGAAGCAGTTGTTATCCGCCGTTTAGGGGATTCCATCTCTACAATTGTGTTTTGGGCGAATGTGTCAAAGGCAGAGCGCAGACCAAGGCCTTCCACAAACATTTCAAACTGTCGCTTCTCAATAGACACTTCTTTTAGCGACTTCTTATACTGATGCTTGTGGTTTTTCTCATCTTGCCCCCATTTGCGTACTTTGGAGGCGAAAGCCTTCCAGTCGTGGCATTTGGTGTTCAGCAATTCAATTTGAGCCCTACGCTCCCCTAGTCTCCGTATCAATCCTACGTGACGATTGAGTAGGTTCTAATACCTCATATACGTGACCTCAAAGGTCCGCCAAGAGCGATCATTGTCTAATCTGGCTGCAGCGAATTCATACCAGGCCTTCAGATCGTCACGTTCCACCGTTAGTTCAGAAACCTCTTTCTCTTTCGCCTGAATCTGGAGCCACAATTGCTCAATGGATCGCCTACACGTCCATACTGCCTTAGCATTATGAACAAAGCCCTCTGCTACCTCTTCGTAAACGGGTCTGGGCACTTGTTCAATATTTGGGGAAAGTGTGGGCAAACTCTCCATGTTGACAGTCTCAGACAGATCCCACCTCAGTTGGGCACCTATCCGTAGGAAAAGACAAACGTTAGAATAGACAAGATCGGGAATCAAACTCTAACATAGTAAGGATCTTTAGATGTTCCCATACCTATTTTAGGATGGATCCCTTCGATCCGCTCAACAACCTCTTCGGCCACACCAGCTACGAAATCCCTTTTACTTGGCATTTCCATCCAAGTAAAAGGTCCATCAGGGCGCGACGTGCTGACCTTTAGCGGCACTTCGGGGGGAATCTCTAGCTCCTTCTCAGGGATGGTCTCGCTCTCCTCTAAGTCAAACGAAAAATTCACGATGAGATAAAAAATATATTAAGCTACACAACTAAGCAACAAGACATACCATTCCCTCCAGTCTCCTCCGGTGCGAGAGGGTCTCCAAGGTCCAAGTGCCTGTGAGAAAATCACTGAACATATTGTCAGTCTCCGCTTGATCATCCACCGGTTCGGTGTCTCCAATTCCTTCCCCCAGCAACTCAGTCCCTCCCGCGGGGTCAGTTAACTCTTCATCCTCAGGTATAGTCTGCAAATCATGTCTCTTGACTTCTCAACACAAAACAGATGAAGTTAGTCGCATGCAACCATCTGCAAGATAAACAAAGCAAAGAAAGCAAGAAGTTTACCAGGTATTTTAAACCGAATCCGTTTTACTTTGGGTAGTTCAATCTCACTGGTCTCCTCAGCTACATGGTCACACTTCACCAATTTTGATTTGGCTTTGCCTATTGTGTCCTTGACTACCCGCTCTACCTTTTTGGTAGTGTAGGACATTCCGTCTAGTTCCGGCCCTACACTATCGCGCGTATGGAGCGAGGCGCCAGACGATCCACCCGTAGTGATCGTAAGGGATTCATCAATCCCCTCGGGGGCATCTTGGGACTTAGCCGTGTCGAATAGGTGGCTTACCCAGGGGCGAGATAATTGATTCCTATCCCGCAAAACATATCTGTCCTCCCCACGGACCCCCAAAAATTTCGCCAAACGACGAACATAACCGGCAAAAAAGGCAAAAGTGAAATGGGACTGGGCATCTATGTTCGAACGTAGCCGCACTATCTCTTTAGTCATGCCCAATACTAAGAATTCAGCCCAATTGTAGCGCATGCCAGCCTCTAGAATAGTGCGCATGACTCACACTACTTCAACCCTGAGACTCTTAACTTGCGATAGAGTCTTCGGAAACAGACGCGCCCGAAATAAGGGGTAAAGCTCTTTGACTTCATCAACTTTCGTCCTCCCCTACATTGGGAATCCTTTGGCACCCTTAGTCACCCCTAACCAATCCTCTAAAGCGCGGATCGTCTGAATTTCTTTGTGCGTCCTATCTAAAACAATCTTTACACCACCTATAGGCATGCCAAAAAAATCCGCAAAAAATTGGGGCGATAATTCAAAAATTATTTTAACGTCCTTAATACGCGCGCTATAGCGAGAAACAGATCTGTCAAACGAATCCACGATCCCGATCATCTCCGCTATAGACACGTTCGGGCTAGGAGCCGTGAAGAGCGCCATGAGGCCGGCATGTTCTAAACAGGCAATAATGGATGGCGGGGCTTTTACCCGTAACCACTTCTGGGCTGCAACGATTTCACCGAATTTCATAGAAAGAGTCGCTTTAGTCCGCCCGGTCACAACAGAATCCCCGCCAGAGGTAGTGCCAGCTGTAGAAACAAATCCAAAACCCTCGCATTAGTTTAACACTCGGCAATTGAACAAACACATCACGACATCTAGAAAACATTGCCACTTACTCTCCGTGTTAGACTTCGAGGTTTCGCCCAGATCAGAAACAGATGGAAAAATTGGTCCATTAGGGGACCAGTCGGCGTGCAACCATCCACACGCGGTGCATTGTGCAAACGCCTTAGAAAATTTCTTTTGGAAGTGCTTCATGGCGCCGCTAGTGTGGGCCAAAACGGCCCCACGAAGAGTGGGGCCCACCATGAACACCTCCAAAGCCGTGCGTGCCAATGCAATCCCATCATCGCCTACATAGTCCCCTTCTTTCGTAACTTTTGGCCTACGGAAAGGTGAAAACATGTGTTAAAACAAGAGCAAATATTTGAATATAAAAAAGAAGAACAACCAGATCTAAAACGAGATTACCTTTCTACCCAGTATACTGAGCCGGGAGGATTTTGAAACAAGGTGTGTGCGCGACCAGCTAGAAATAAGGTGTCGTTGATATAGTTAGGCCCCCGCGGCAGCCGGTCCCACACAAGCGTCAATGGACGGGTAGATTTTGGACCACCGGGGGGAACACCCTCGGCGACAAGTGGCCCTTCATCAATATCGTCCATAAACATTCTAACACCCTCTGCTGCACCGGGTAACATGGCCTCGATGATGCTCCGCGCTACATCCTCGCCTAGGTGGGACCAAATCACAACCCTGAAATGGTCTAATATGAAGGCCAAAAATTCGTAGGCCCCGTCCCGAAACCA